>JBCEWB010086205.1:0-12642 GCA_039654565.1 Peronia peronii
TTTAACTCAATGTCTACAACTTAACATCAAGAGATTAATCCTTTGATGAGGGCAAATTTTTGCATTGGCATTGCTAAATATGCACATAGTGGTTCTGTGCACATTGCATAAATACTGTGAACGCATATGCTCACAGGTTCCACATGATCTCAGTATGAATATCAGACATGCTTATTTTGTCTGTTTACAAAATCTGATTGAAGTGGGACCAATGATATTCTGTATTTGATGTGAACTGAAGTGACCATCAGGTTAACCTAAGAATAGTTTGCATGAGATATTGGTTTGTTGTAAGTATACAGAATTTTCTTATACTCGAGTTCAGATAACTCATGGTTCTGCCAACTGATGAAAAGACCAGTATTTACATTGCTTGGTCAAATTTAACAAAACCAGAGAAATAAGTTAACTATTTACATCTATAATGACACAGAGATATGATAGCATTAGATCTTACTGACCAGGAAACTATTTATAAATATTTGTTCAAAACTATTTTTTCAGTGATCATTCCCAGGATTGAAAGAACTCTTGCACATATTACCTCAGAGCTGGATGAGAGAGACAGAGAAGAGTTTTATAGGTACTGATTGAATTAATGCACAGTTGGTACAATTACTACTTCTATATTATGTTTGAGAACTGACTGTGCTGATAGAGGACATGGCATTTTACAAGAAGACAGTGCTTTGCCATAGAAACTAAATTAACAACTGTCATTGAGTGTGAACAGTCACATAACATAAACAACATTGATGGCTAGTTATAAAGTGTCCTCTTATAGCTTAATTTAAAAGCAGACATAAAAGGGTTAATTTTCAAACTGGAGGAATGAACAAGCTTTGTCTTTTACGATATCACATAATTATCATTTCTACAGAATTCCTCCTTTTGTATCATTTTTGGCTCTCTCAGTCAAAATTGTCTATTAACACATAAAGTGCCTATTTCGCCAATCGGCGAATTTCCGATATTCCGTCTCAGTGCCTATTTCGCCAACTGGCGAATACACAGGTACCCTTTAAAACGAGGCTACAAAACTAGCTTTACACCGTCTACAACTTCCATTTTTTACTGCTAACGCGTGTAACAAGGCAGTACTTCCATATTTAGCCGCATGAGGCCTTTTCAGTGAAGTTTCAGCCGTTCTTTTGCTAAAAAATCAAAGTCAAAGTGTCTGTCATGTCTGATTCATTTATCAACTGAGATGACTCAGATTCTGGATCAGATTTTGAGGCTGAAAGCGATGATTCGTGGTCTAGCAGGTTTGGGAGTGAGTCAGATACTGACGAAAGTGATGAAACTTTGTCTACAGCTAGATCTAGCACTAGTAGTGGTACTGTTAGGGGTCAGCCAGTGCGTCAAACCAGGAAGGGTCGTAAGGGGGGGCTGGTGATGGCAATGTAAACAATGAAACAGCTGATCCCTGGACAATCTTGGATGAGGATGATGCACTTGAGCTTTATAGTTCATGGCTCCCAGAGTTTACCAGAAGGCGAGGAGTCCTTATAGACACAACAGATTATGAACCCCTTGATTACTTCAAGCTCTTTTTCCCAGATGCTGCTATAGAACTTATAGTGAACGAGACGAACAGGTATGGGGACTCAGTTCATAATTCAAAACTACTGACAGATGGAGGAGATACTCGTTCTTATCGACTGAAACAGTGGAAGCATGTTGACCTTGATGAAATCACTGCCTTTATTGGACTTCAGCTATCAATGGGACTTTGCACCAAATCATCCATAAAAGACTATTGGTCTACTGGATTCTGGCTGACATTCACACCATTTTTCACCGTAATTGGTAGGAATCGGTATGAAATTATACACTCAGTGCTACGCTTCAGCAACAATGAAGATAGAAGGGAGAGAGGACAAGATGGGTATGATCCCCTGTTTAAAATAAGAAGTTTATTGGATATCTGTGTTCCTACCTATCTTCAGAATTATGGTCCAGGCAAGGAGCTTTCGATCGATGAGTCAATGATTGCATTTAAAGGACGGTTATATTTTAAGCAATATTTACCAGCAAAACCCACCAAGTGGGGTATCAAAGTGTTTGTTGTTGCCGACTCCAACAATTGTTACTGTTTGAGACCACTGATTTACACTGGTAAAGCCAACTATACCATTCAGGATGGAAATACAATGAGGACACAGATAGTGATAGATTTGCTAGAGGGATTTGAAAATAATGGCCATTTTTTATTTACGGACAGCTTCTACACATCCCCTGATCTCTTTCTGCAGTTGAAGAGAAATGAAATTGCTGGTTGTGGCACTGTCATTGCCAATACCAAGGGACTGACCAACAGGCTGAACAAAACACAACTCAAAATGAAGAAGGGTGACTCGCCTGTGTTTGCAGCTACTGACGATCTCATTCTCACTACTTTCCATGACAGCAAACGTGTGAGTTTACTAACCACATTAGGAGATAACACAAACACTGAAAAACGTGTTAGAAACAGAAAGGAAGAAGTTGGATATAGAACCGTTAAAAAACCCAGAATAGCAGAAACCTACAATTCATTTATAGGGGGCGTCGATCACCTGGATCAACTAAAGCAATATTACAACTACCCCCACAAATCACTGAAGTGGTATCACACAATATTCCATTTCCTGAAAGAAAGCAATAATTAATGCTTTGATATGTTATAGAGAGGCAAAAGACCCCTCTGTGTCTGCAAAAAAGTTCAGAGAACTGATAGCATTGGCACTGATAGAAAGACAAGTCCAGCGAAGAAAACGAACCGTTGTGGCACCAACACCAGATTTAGAAGAAAGACTTACAGGACGACATGTTCCCAGAAACTATACCAACAAAGCTTACAGGCCTGATTGTGTGGTGTGTAAAGGATGCAAAAAAAGAACACAAACAAGAATTCAATGTGAAATATGCAATGTGCCTTTGTGTAACATCCCTTGCTGCGAACTTTATCACACTGTTGACAATTTTGTTGCTGCCCACGCACGACAGCTGAATGAGCAGCAGCAGTAACAGCAGTGGTAAAAGCAGCAATAAACAGTTGATAAGAAAAGAAACAGTAAACTGGTATGTCAAATAACATGCATCAAATGTTTTTGAGTTGTTAGTAATAACACAGTTTTTGTTATATTTTTATCATTATTTTATCTGTTTATTTGCATGATTATAACATACTAACAATTTTTATCTAGACATTGTAGCTTGTAATAACATACATGCATCACCTCTAAAGTATAATAAACCATCAAGACACCTAAATAGTCACATAAATGGCTTGAATGAGTTTATATCATACTTTTTTCTATAAATAGCACAAATCCAAGATGGCCACCATTATCACATGACCCTAATTTGCATAATGACGCACTTGAAATAATTTATATCATCTAACTAGAATGCTCTGAAAATTTGAAAAAGTTCTATCCAATAGTTTTATTTTTATGAATTTTTTTGTGTGCACAACCCCCTTTTCCTGTTGATCTCTCAAAACTGGGCGGCACTGGAGGGAAGTATAGTGATTTTTCATAGGCACTTTAAGTGTTAAAAAACCTGTTTGAAACACAGGTGGTTGAAATCTGTGCAGAGGCAAGCGGAGGGGGATTATGGAAGCTCTGAAAGAAAAATTAAAAAGATATAAAATCAGTTTGGTTGATACCTTTCATAAATATCTAGAGGCAAATACATAAATACTGATAAAAACTCTATGTGATTGTCGTCACATATTTACATTTGGGACAGTGACTCTTTTTGCCCACTCAAAAAGGGTTACTGTAAAAAGGGTGCTTATGATTTGTAATGCACTGAAAAAAGACAATCAAAAGCCCACAAATGTAGAATAATATATATTGTACACAATCATATGCATGACTGATAATAATGATTGCACTATAGTTAACATAAATTATGCAGAGAGAAGAGAGAAATGCATATATCAGAGATTCAATTTCAAGCCTTAGGAAAACTGCAGCTGAGTATTGTATCTTTCTTTTATTCACAGGCTGAAGAAAGTTCAAGAAAAGAAGAAGAAAGTCAGAGCAAAGGCAGAAGAGGAACAAAAACTGCGACAGCAGGAAGGGGAAGAGGAAGCAAAAACCATATTTGATGATTTTAGAGATCCAGAAATTCTTTTTGACTAGCACAGCATTTTGAGTCTGTATGCAATCTCATAATCTTTTAATGTCTAAGGGGTAATGTGGATTGGAAGTTAAAACAATGGAGGATTTTATGTCTTTTCATCTGCATCAAACAGTTGTGTTAATGTATAGCTACATCTGTGTACATGTAACCAAGATAGGATGTAGGCCTATTAGTATATACCATATGTATAAAGAGAGAGAATCATGCTTAGCAAGTTGAGAGGAATCTTTTTTGGAGTATACCAAGCATTTATAGCATCTGTGAACTGAAACAGGATGTCTTCAAAATACACTCTTGATGCTTTCCTTTATCATTCAAAATTGTTTAAATGTTCAAAAATAGCTTTGTGATTCTGTTCTGTTTTTTTTTTTTTCTAAATGAAACTAGAGCTTTAACTCTAAGGAGGTATACAGCACTGGTTTGATGTGGATGATCTCACATTCCATATTCTGTGAAAACAGTGCTACAGCATTTACTACCGTGATCACTTGTATTATCTAACCTTGATTCATTGTCATGATATCTGTGCCTAAGTCATTTGACTATAATTTCAAAAATTGTTTGCAAGAAATCAACATGTCTCATGAAACAAAGTTGAAGAAGAAGCATAATACTTTCATTAGCACTGTGTCCCATAGATGGAAGAACATTTTGCAAGAGCAGACGGAGAACAACTATTGTCTTATTCATTGAGGGAAATTACAAAAAACTGTATAATGTCTGAATTTTCTGAGAGATCATAAGGTGGAAAAGTGAAGAAGATTGTCAGGAACAAAACAAAGTTTAATAACTGTTTTATGAGACACTTCTACTTAAGTGCAGTGGTAGGAATGATGAATCGTGGTAAATAATTGGATAAGATTCTATATTGTCATCGCTCCGAAGATCTGTATAATCAATGAGTCTTTTGTAGATCAATGTGAATAGATGTTTTATGTGTATTGGTGTAGAAAAAATGAATGAGGCACAAATTCATCATTCCAGAATGTATTCCATGTTGTGATTGGTTCATTATGAATGTGTAGTGTTATTATGAACATAGACTAGCTACCCCAGTATTTTCACCCTTGGCCTTTGTTCATGCCATGACAGTTGATCAATGTGGTAATTGGCATTTGTTGAATGATTTTATACTGTACAAAGTGAGTAGCCGAGAAATTGCTTTTTTGTTCATTGTTCAATAGTTTAATGGTAATGTGCATAAGAAAAGAAAATAGATTGTCCTAGCAATTGTTAATAGTTTGTGAATTTTGGGAACTTGGTGCTTATTAGCAGCTAAATTCTGAGACAAAGTTAAGATGAATGTCTCTTTTGGCTTTTTAAACATTTTTTTTTGTACATTTCTGTTTTGATTGTGGTACATATAGCTGAACTAGCTCAAACATTGTGATGAACAACTGATTTCTAAGACATCATATTTTGTTTGCATGATATACACTTACACTGAGACTATTTTTAATTGGGCAAGTGATTTTGAGAAATATACATGAATGCAGAGGTTTCCTATATCTAATTTTTTTGTTCTTTTTATTTTGTTAATTCTCTTTGTTTATTATTAATATTATTTCATTTTTAGTGTAAGTATCAAACATTAGGCCAAATTGAAATCTAGGATTTCAGATTTTGTCCAGTGGAGGTTGCCCAGTATTTTAGCAGCCGTAAAAATTTACTACACTCAGATGTAGACAGATTTTTCCTCCTCCTCCTCCTCCCTTTCTTTCTTTCATTGCCATTGTGCTGTCTTTGTAGCGGCATTGATCAATTATTACTCAAGATAGTTTTCTATCATCTGGAGGATTAGCTCTGTCAAATACATTTGTCGTAGATGATTGTTATTTATGAAGACTGGTTGTATTGTTGTTCCACAGCAAATGTTTGCTCTGTGCAAATGGATTAGTGTCTCTGTGTGATAGAATTGTCTTTTTTCTTTGGGATTATCATGGATAAATCAAATAAATGGATTCATAGCCAAATCTATGCTGAATATGTTTTTCATTTAATCTGGTATGTCAATATTGAACCTTGTCAGGTGAAGATGTTTGTGCTGAATTTGCTTTTGCTTTCACGTTTAACTTTTTCCGTAAGCCGCTGTTTTACCACAGTTGAGTAAGGTGGTGGTTTTGTATGCCCCATGACTTCCAGAGAGAGAGAGAAAAAATGGTTGATAGTTCGCAAGGTGGGGGTCTTCTATACCCCAGGTGCAAACAGCAATCGGTATTGTCCGTGGTGGAAGCTGACTTTATTCTTTGATATCCAAGATGAAGGCCATGAAGCGTGCATTTGAGGAGAGAGGGTAAGTAACCGGAATATACCGTACAAATTTCGTGAATGGCATTGAAATACCATGCTATGCTTGTACATGTAGGCTATACAGTGTACCGGTATAGCCATAGTAGCCATTTCTCTTTGCGCTATTTACATAGTTAAATACTTCAAATCCAGCACACATGGTCTGAATGTGGACCTCGGTGACGTCAGAACTGACGAGACGGATACGCTTCCTAGTAATCGAGTCATTCTGTTCACTTTGTATTGTAGGGCATGTCGATTGGCACTGTTGTAATGTAAAAGCCTATAGCATACTGCATGAGTAAGAAAATTTTTCCAAACTGTGTCTCACTTTTTTATATAGATCCATATATGTCATCAATGTCAATAAATGCTACTGCCCTCTCTCTTAGGCAGCAAGTCTTTCATTTTCAAGTGTTCAATTGCCTTCTCTCCCTCCCTCTCTCTCCCTGTGTGTGTACGTGTGTTTGTGCGGCGCGCGTGTGTGTGTGTTTTCTAAAGCAGTGACACCTCGATAGAAGAGGGACGGATAGTAATGACAAATACTTTATTTTGCTTTGTTTTCGGACTGGAGGAGCCATAGGGAATGCTAAAACTTTTTGAGGATGTGGGTGATGTTGGAGCGGCTGGACGGAGAAGGGTTATGGGAGACTGTTTGAGGTGGTGAGGGCAGCTGGGGTGGTGCCGAAAGGGAAGAGGAGGACGGTGTGGCCAGAAGAAGTGAGGGCAGCGGTGAGGCTGTGGTGGAGCAGGAGGCTGTTCGGTTGACAAGGTCGACATCTGTGAAAAAGTTGTCACAAGTGACATTTCTTCCAGACATATAAAACCTCTGAGTCAGGGTCATGACAATTGAGGCTCCAAGTGACATGCTAGTGTCTCTTTCTGAGTTTTTTCCAAGGTAAGGGATGCCGTTCAAAGGATAAGCATTGGCAGCATCACACACCCAGAAAATTTTAATCCCATACTTGTCTGGCTTTGACGGCATGTATTGAAGGAAACTGCACCCCCTGCGGAATGGCACCAGTTGCTCATCCACTGTCAGTGCCTCTCCTGAGATATAGTACCTCGCCAAGTTGGTTTCAAACATATCCCAAACTTCTTGTATTGGGGCGAACAAGTTCAATTGTCGATGACATTTCCCTTGTCATCGAATCTTAGGTGAGCGAGAAGAGCAAACCATCTATTTAGAGTAAAACATGATCTGATGAGAGCATTGCCTTCCACTGCATTGAGCATCCGTATGATTGTGTCCACAGGCTCCCAAGTAAAGCAGACATCCGATGAGGGCTAAGATTTTGGTTTCATCTGTGTTTTGCCACATTTCTTCTCTCACTTGTTTGCCCTCCATGTTTGTGAATTTCACAATTGTTTGTATGATGTTCTCATTCACAAACAACAGGAACACATCCACTGGAAAGCGAATTGAGGTGGTGCCTGGCGTCCTTTCCTTTGGGATTCTTAAGATGTTCCGATTTGGCGTTTTGGTCTTGGGTGGTGGCTGTTTGTTCCAGCTCCACTTTCCATTTTTGGATTTGTACACCCCTGTTTGCTCACCCCTGGCCTCTGGTTCCGGTGTTGGTTAGCTAGCACTGGCAGCAGTCGTGAGCAAGTCATAGTCCGGGTTTGAAAATGCAGGTTGTAGGACAGTGTAGTCCACAGCCACAAAATCTGCACCTAACTCCTCCTCATTGTCAGTGTCAGTTGCAGCATTATCACTTGGTTCCCATTCAACATCATCTTCCATATAACTTGCAAATATTTCCTCCTCCGAAATTGTCTCAAATTCTTCATCAAGGCGCTCATAGCTGTCACCATCTCCATACAAGTCCAAGATGTTTCGTCCACCTGTAACCATTTTAGCTGAAAAATAAAGATAGCGTTGTTTTTTCCCCCAAGGACTTTATTGCAGATACCAGCAAAAAGATGATTGCACACTGACACTGGGTCTACCAGTCAGGGTGATATATGTAAATTACCTCTTGGAAAGTATTGTGCATCACTAGTGGGGGATCAAACCAAGAACCTCTAGGTTGAGATATGACCACTCATGAGAAACTAGTCAGTAACAACAAAAGTCGCTCGTAGCAATTTATTTGATGGCAAGCATTAGATTAGTGGAATACCACTAAACTGACCAACTTCTATTTTAATTTAATGGAATAGCCTACCACTCTATTCAACATAAAGGTCACAGATACCAAAATTCGTAAAATTTTGGTCCAGAGTCTAGTTCTAAAATTTTGTTTAGGTACCTCCCTCAAAATAACAATAAGCTGATCTGAATCATATAGGCCTAGTGAGGATTAGAACTCAACCGCACATGGTGGCACATCACGGCTACCATCTTCCAGTATTCCACTTATCTAATGAAAGTTGGTCGATTATCATTATTTCAGTGGAATACCACTAACCTAATGAAACCCGACCAACTTTCATTATATTCATGGTATTCCACTAATCCTAATCACTTCCCTATTTGATACTGCTGGCTGTTCCCAAATTGCACTACAAGCAATCGCTTGACACAGTGATGAGTAGATCTAAGAACCAGCAATGTTTTCCTCGCAACCAGGTAAACTTTTTCAAACATCTATTTTTAAGTAATGAATCCAATAAGAACTACAGAATAATTCACTCAATAGGTCTGCAACACATTTTCATATGTACCGTACATAATGACAAAAACTTACCCCTGAAAGATTCAGTCAGCAGTTTGACAAAATTTGGCCAAAATCAAAAACAAAGCAAACAGAAAGCACCAGGTTCCACAGGCAAAAAGCCAATCAGGCATAAGCGCCGGTCAGGGTAACGTATACCCCCTCGTTACGGATCGGATGTTCGGCTTTCCCCGACTATTATCTTGTCATGGGGCGAAAAAAAAAAAAAAACCCGCTACGAAACAGGGGTCCCGCTGTCTCCCGCTCTAGTCATGGGGTATCAGACACCACCTCCTTGCAGACTTTTTTCTTTTCAGGGCATGTCAATAAAAAAATTGTATAAAATCAACAATTTTCTTTTCAAGCTCTTTTATTAGCAGATATAAGATAAAAGTGGACAATAAAAGAATAGCTAGAGTTTTGAAGTGAAATTGCTTTGTTCAAAGATGCTGTGGTCATTTTTGTGCTGCCTCGGGTGACACATACCCCAGGCTTACGGAAAAGATTAATGGAGGGAAATTACTTAGAAAAACATTTGTACACTACCTAAATTTTATTGTGCGATCTGTAATGATTTTTATTTTATTTTATTTAGAGGGAACCAACGACAAACAAACAAAAAGTGTAGAAGAAAAAAGAAAATGGTTGGTACCAACTGTCAACAATGGCACAGTGTGTTTCCCTTAGCAATTATCAATAAAGACATTATGTTTGCCCCTCTCTGTAGGAATAGCCATTTGCAAATGTGGTTACGTGGTGTGTGTGTGTGTAGCAAGATAATTATTTAAGATTTCTGATTTTGTTCTTTTGTAGTTGTGGGCCATCGTGTTTCAGCAGCACCAGCACGCAGATTCAAGTAGTTGTAAAATACCTTGTAGGCAGATAAGCATTTCATGGAAAGTAAACTAATCAAAATCCATACCTAAAAATGTCTGACATCACTTTGTGCCAATTGTTTTTTAACCTTCCTAAAGAAATTCTCCAAAGGACAGATAAGAAGGCTATTGTCCATGGAAAAATTATTCTGAATTAAACATTTCACAGTTAGTCAGCTGTCTGTTCATACACTTGCTGAACTGGTTACTTCATGAACATGAGCGTTACCCGCAATTTCTCCACACGGAAATGTAACAACAACAACAAAAATTGCGTACCGGTACATCTAAATTACATCTTGCCACCTCTGGAAAGATGTAAAACTGGGCATCCACAAAGAGCTATGGTTGTCCATGATAAAATATGATTGCACATGTGACATTAAAATCAATAAGGAAGGAATTTTTAAATCAAAATTACAAAAACAATTTATTTTACTTTTAAAATCGCTCAGAATCTTCAAGTGAATAAGATTTGAAAGTGTTTTGGAAGAACATGCAAAATTATAAAACACTGCTACAAATTCAGGGGAAGACGCATAATAGTTATATTTGTTGAAATGAAGGAATTTCTCATTAATTTGGATAGACCACTTAGAGAATGGGGCTAGTAGTAGTATTTCTCTCTACATCTTTCCTTTGTCTCCATGCCCCCCCCCCCCCCCACGGTCTTTTAAGATGATGAATGCCCTTGTCAAGATTTGATAAACGGTGGTGGGGAGGAACGTCATTCTCTTCCCGCTACATACCCGTGGAGTCAAGGCCATTTTTTTCTTTTTCTTTTCTTTTTGTTAATTTTTTTTATTATTATTATCATATCGTTTAATACCAAAAAAAATGTTTTAAAACTAAGACGACTGTCATAGCAAAAAACAACATGAAGAACTGGATGTTGATCTAATTGATAATATTACTTCCTAGTATACTAGCCAAATTTTCGAGCTCAGTTAGCTCTTCGTTAGGGCAATAAAGAAAATATATAAAATGTAAACAGGGTGTAGAATTAGAAAAATGTTAATTAAATGATCTGCTTATCGTGTAAGAGAAGGTTTTCAGTTTGTTTAAAAATTCTTATAATAATTATTATAACTTTATTATAATATATCTGTATATATACATGTAAATCTCCAAGCTCTTACCTAGAGAAAGGGGGACCTTCCACAAGAATTAAGATTGCGACCCGACCTGATCGGCAGCCGAGATACCCCCCCCTTCGGGTGGCTGAAATGCTGAGAAAATATGAAAGCAAAAAAAGGAAAGATTTCATTCTATCTTTAAACGGACACGATCTATGAAGTGACAAAATGTTGCAGGCTTATCATTACTAAACTGAGTAAAGAAAGGAATGGAGACAAGGTTATTAATGTAAAAATGCTAATCGGATGATTTAGTGTGATGCCCTTATCCTCACATCGAACTTATACACCCTCTTCCCCATTTTATTTTAAATGATCAAAGATGATTCGCTTCAATAAGTGATATTGTCATATGTGCCTAAAATAATGTAATAGGAAGTTAGTTAACAAACTAACTGCTGATACTGCCTGATCTCTCTTATTCTTCAGATAGACATTGCCGGTATGACAATGGAACAGAGCTGGGCTCTTCTGAAAGAGATGCTCGCGTGTCCATACTTGATACCAGTGATTTTTGTTTTATTCAAGCCTTTCAATCCTACGAAAGAAGGATTATTTCGGCTTTAAGTGGCTGCCTGTTTTTGGTGAGAATTATTGTGGGAAGAAATTTAGAAGTTGGAAATTTAGCCCGGACAACGGCACGCCACCCACTTTTCATTGATTTAACTGCCAAGGATTCTTTAATGGGCATAAAGTAACGTACACACTGGAACTCCCAAATATATTTACCCTTATCCAAGAAGGCTAGACATCGGGCTTGCCTACCCAAGAAACATTAATCACTGAAAATGATAGAAATTTCAACATATAATTTATTATTGGAAAACACTACGTTGAATTTTGTTTCGGCTTAAGGACTGGTTTATATTTTTGTTTTGTTGCACAAATTCAAGAACAGCAACTCTAATTCACAAAAATTATTCAATGTTGTCGAAATTCATCAGGACACACTGCTGTGGACTTTGACCTAAACCTAATCTTACTGAAATGTAACGTAAATGTTGCGGTTAGGTAACTTCATATGATATGAGACTTCTTGGGGCGATGGAGGCTGCAGGGAGGCGTCTGCGTCAACTGCATAATGTGTTGGGACGCTCCAGACTGGATTATGACAGCCCTCCCCTGCTCCTCCAAATTCGTCTGTCATCAGAATCAAGCGGTGAGTGCAAATGCCTCGTTTGTTTCAAAAACTTCATTTTACCACTTGTCAATAGCAGAACAACCGAGGTTGACGTTAACGATAATTTGATAAACAAATCATCAATCACATAGCACTACCTTCATGTACTGCAAATTAGTGCAAACTGATTTTCTCCTCTTAAAATGCAATTGTGGTTGAGGAGCATGGGTGAAAGTTCGCTGGATACAGCTGGCATGCTGGTCAATTGAAGTTAGCCTAACGATCTTGCTGGTTTATTGAAGAGAAGAAAAATATGTGCTGACTGCTGGTCTAGCATGCGCTTTATTATAATTGTTAACCCAAGAACTGCGAACCACGTATTTATACGACAGGTGAAACGAATCCCTGCATGCGACGCCCGTGTTTATTCG
>JBCEWB010086216.1:0-12642 GCA_039654565.1 Peronia peronii
GCCGCACACACAAAACCGTGACGTAGTGCGTACACATGTGACGTAATACAGACACAAGATCTGACTGGAAATATATCGTACAAAATGCTTAGAGAGTATCTCAGACACGCTACGCTCACAACACACTCTTGCATGGGCCCAGGGTATACAATGGCGACCCCCCAAAAATCGCTCGCAACACACACTCGCGTATACCCAGCATGTAAAATCATGATTCGTTAGAGAGTTGCATCACAGTGACCAGGGAGGACCAGAATTACTATAACAGTCATACATTGTGCATGTCATTCTTCATGAAAATGGAGACTCGCGGCAGGATTTCAGAATGGGGAATTGAGACCATAGATTGGCACTCACTGTTAGCTATCAAGCTCTCGCTAAAAAAGTTGAAAACCAGTGGACTTGATTTAAAACTGTCTTTTGCCGGCCGGGTTTTCAACAGGATCAAATGCCGAACTGGTTTTGCTACAAAAGACTGCACTGCAAACTAAGCTTGAAACAGAATTAATTGATGTTACTTTGTTATTTGTTGGTATTTGAAGATTTTGACATGATTCTTTCACTTAACAAATCATGAAAATAAAGCAACAAAAACATGCAAAAAAAAAAAAAATTGAGAAGCCACTGAATGAATGAGCATGGGCGAGATTTTTTTTCTTGAAAGGTTATACAGGTATATATTAAGGTGATGGTATAAGCCGGCGTGTTTACTAGTGTTTGATCTAATGTAGTAAGTGCTCGTGTTGCAAATTTGGAAATAAACTTAAACAAAGCCAAAACACTGAAGGAACAATTCACTGTGCTGCACTATCCAATAGTTTGTTGACTTCTAGCAGTGCTAACGGCCTACATTTGTATTGTGAGGAGCGGAGGGGGAAGGGGGGGGGGATTAAACGCACCCGCCGAGCACATGGAGAGAAAACAGACACATGAATGCGACTGAGCGGGCAAGAGGGCACATGAGACCAGTCGTGTGTTATTAGGTAGCCAAGCGGCTCGTTGTGCTAGAGTAATTTTGCCCAGAAATCAGACTGAGAGTCACTGCCCTGATGAAAACAGATCAGATCCACCTTAGATCCAGTTATCACGAAGTAGGTAACTCAGAAATCCAGCTTATCAAAATCCTAGTCGAGGCCCAGCATTAGTGTTTGGTATTAAAATGCAGTAGAATTCGATTCTCAGCCAATTCGTAAAATCAGATAATGAACTATCAAGTTTCACGCCCTGCATTTGTTAATCCAAGAAAAAAAAAAAGCATGTATGTGTGTTTGTGTGTAGGGGTGTAATTCTGTACATCGTCTTCCAAAATTCTGCCCCTCCTTTTCTACATTTTCATTCTTTCGGTCTCACATACATGATGTACACAATCACTCCATCATTTTCTCATCCTGTCATTCATTAGTCCTTGCTTAATCATACCAGTCATCGTGTTAGATGTTTAAACCAAACGAAGAAATACACCAAGATGTATCAAGCGTGTAGCCTATTTGTTTAGTCAGACCTTGGAGAGCGCATCACAAGCGCTAGCGTACGAGCGGTGGATAAATTAATGCCTAGCTGTTAAAGAAATTGTAAAGCGTTGCTGTCTTTCCATTGGGATATCTGTTCATAAGCTGGCCTTCTTGAAATGAAATAAAACCGTTGCAGAGACGAAGTTCTCTTCTTTTTATTGCTATACGTTTTAATATTCAAAATGCCCGATCTGTGCTGATAGCGTCTGGTAAACATGCAAATGTCATTCTTCGTTTCTTCCGCTGACCGAGAAGCTTTCAACAGCATCAAAGGTCATATCATTGGGAAAAGGCATATCTCAGCTGTACTTTGATACCAAGAATTGTGGAGTTAGTAGGCGTTATTATCGAGAGAAGAGGGAGTGAAAACTTTGAACTATAAACACAGACCTTATGGCTGACAGATTCCATTTTTCGATGCACGCATAGAAAGAGAATCCTCAGAATCCGTTTCTTTTTTTAGAAAAGAACATTGTGAATATATGTAATTATCCTTTGGCTGCCGGATTTGCAAAGATAAATCTTCTCCACAAAGAGGTTTTAGCACGATTAGCGAAGCCAAGTAAGCCACTCCCATGGTCGATCTCCCTCCCGTACAAACATCGGAACATGGACTCATCGTGTTCTTGATGGATTTTAAACGATTAAAGACGGTAGTGCATCTCCTGCTTGTGTTTAGATTAGTTTTTCTTTTTTTATTATTTAGATGATGAACAAATCTAGATCTATATTTCACTATATTAATTCAGTCAATGTATCTATTCTTCATTCCTGAGGGAGAGTTCACCGATTAGAATGGTAGAGCGCAATGAAGGATTTCATCCATCAAGTTTATTTTATTTGGTAAAAGTATCTATGAAATCGACTTTGTAGAACTATACACTGAGTTCCAGTTATTTGCAATAATAAAAGTAAATCTTTTACTCCAGCTTGACTTGTGAATTTGTCAATTTTGAGGTGGATATCGATCATAATATTCATGATGCCGGACTTCGACATAACGATCAGATCTAGATCTAGTGATGTTTACAACTGTTGAGAACTAGACCCCTAAATTACTTCCGTGTTTAGATTATTCAAATTAACTTGTTGGAGTTTACTTTGCGTTCTTCAGACCTACTTTTTTAAAATGTGCGTTTATAGACATAGATCTAGATTTTTACTGGGTTTTCTTCATACTTTGCCACTATAGCTTGTAAACTTTGAAGTGGTATACTCTGAAAAAAAATCAAAACATCAAAAAAAATCTACCTTTTCTACTGAAGCTTAGGAGCTGAAATTTTGCGCTGATAAATGTGCAAGAGCGTTATAAATCTATTTTTAAGTCTGACATACGTGTTGGCCACAAAAGACGGTAAAAATAGACATATTCCCCTGAATTCCTGACCAGTAGTAGATCTGTAGAAGCCAGTAATATCAGTTTTCACAAAACTTTTAAAATGGCGGCTTACGGATTTGACGATGACTTCACGGAACATCGATGGAATCAACAGACTGCAAACAAACTTTATCCAGTCAGACTTTGGACCTTGGCCACGGTCTGCTCAGGTGCAAAGACGAGACCAAGACGTGGTCCTCAACCGCCTGCGTCTGGGTCACTCTCACCTCACTCACTCTTTTCTTCTCAGAAGACAAATGCCCCCACAGTGTGTAACTTGTCGCTGTCAACTGACAATTTCACACATATTAATCGACTGCGTCGACTTCAGAGACGCTCGAGAAAAATATTTCTTGAGTCGCTCTCTGAAGGATCTATTTAACAAAACGAAGCCGTAGGCCATCCTGAGCTTTTCACGCCAGGTTGGCCTGTATGTCAGACTTTAACATCTCTTCGTCACATATACATTGTTAAGCAAGCGACTGTCCCCACGGGACGCCGCAAACGTGCTTACATCTATCTTTTTAATTTTATTTTCGCTATACAATATTTGACTACTCGAAATTTATATACACATTTTGATATCCCTTTATAACTCATAAACCCATTGCCCGTTCAGGACTACATTTTATCTATTTACACCTTGACCAGAATTTTACTGTATGAATGTACCCACCGTGTTTGGCACAATATAGCCGTTGTCGTGCTGATGTGCCGTTAAACCCCAACACAAACAAACAAACAAAACCACGGGACGCCACAAAATTGTTTACATCCATCTTTTTAGTTTTGCTATACAATATTTGATTACCCAAATTTATATACATATTTTGATATCCTTTTAACTTATAAATGCGAAGTCCGTTCAGGGCTACATTTTATCTATATATATTGTGACCAGCCCTTTACCGTGTAACCTACCCACCGTATTAGGCACAATATAGCCGTTATCGTGCTGATGTGGCGTTAGACCCCAACAGAAACAAAACATCGTTTTGTTTGCCTACGCCAGAGTACCGGGACGGATCATGCATAGGTCTAACCTCAGTGTAATGATGTTACCACTTTAGTAACAGTTAATGCGGACATTGCACAGCACTATACATTATTTTGCTAGAGATACCGTTCACTTTTCCCCCTTTTGTTATATACGTTTGCCTTTTGGGGAGGGGAGGGGGGGGGGGGGCTCGGAAGGGTCTATTCACCTTGAATGTATTCATACAGAAGTGTGGTTTTTTTTTTTTTTTTAACATTTCGAGCTTTCTTCTAAGTTTACAAGCTATAGTTATTAGCGGATGTGAATATGCGTACGTTTGAGCCCACGAATTAAAGTGCGCACCTTATTTTGAATGATTCAACTGAATGTTACTGAAAGAAAACCTGTTTGGTGTTGACACACATAGTAAGGAGAAACACAATTTGTTTGTTTTTTTCAATAGAGTTTTGTGCTAAATTTCATATGAGTACACTCAGTAGTTTTCGAGTCCACTAGCCTTTTATGGATTTTGTTGCAGATTTATAGTATGATTTCACTTGCTTTGGGTTTTAACCCTTTAACACCTAGACGTCACCAGACGTATCATTAGTATTCAACCAGCCCTATCCAACAGAAACCCTTAACCCTTGAAGCGTCAGGGGGCCGATCTCTTAAAACAGTTTGATCTTTATACCTTATACATATAAGTGATTCAAGTTTAATAGTTGTTCGCAGTTGTAAGGAATCTCATCTTATATTACATTCTAGCCTAAAATGTCAAGTTCCAAAATCACACATGTTTTTATCATACGTGTCACAATTCCAACGGCGTTTTTCCGGCAGGTAAAGGGTTAAATTTCTCAGTGAAATAGGGTAAAAGCAAGTTTTTAATGGAACCGTCGGCTATGATCTGTCACAACATGATAGTAATGCCCTTTATGTCAATTTTTTGACCGATTTCAGTGAGAAATTTAGGGTCTTTTGTCGTGAGAGAGCCATCCCCTGCGAGGAGTTCCAAGTGCAAAAGGGTTAAATGAATTGGTATCTAAATTAAATGAAATTATCATGTCAAAATACATAATTGTGTGAAGTTTCAGTTTCCTATCTTTAAAAGTTTCTCTCTCTCTCTCTCTTTCTCTCTCTCTCTCTCTCTCTGTTTTTTCAGTACTTTTGTGTCGATGCACCAAATTGATGTTTTGTCATTTATTTTATGACCATCCCAACATACCGTCTGGTTCATAGTGTAATGGAAAATTACTCTGATTTTGATTTTGTATTCAAAATGCAGAACTTCGTTGTGTCTCTGCATGTTATTGGTTTTGAATGAGGGTTATTTTTTGGCTTCCTTTTTAAACATGTGATCAAGAGTTTCAGAAGTTTTTATATATCGATCTCATGAAAACAGATTTACTAAACCCAAAAATATGCTCATCGTTAAATTCCGCGTTTGCCTTTTTTTTTCAAGTCAATAAATATTTTAAACATTCATAATCTTTTTGTTTGTTGATCGATTCTGATGAAATGAACACCAAAAGTCACGATGTGGAAAGTACTGTGTGATGGAATATTTAGAAACAGCCTCTGACGCAATTGAAAAGATGACTTGTAGTACGTGCTTCGAATATCATAGTTAAAAAACAAACGGTGATGAATGTTGAATGGATGTTAGTCGTGACGTTGTAAGTGGTGATCAGGCGGTGAATGCGGACGAGACCACACAGAAACGGAGACATGAAAACAGGGATCCTCGAAGTAGAAATGATGCAGAATTTATTGCAGGTGCTTGGTAACAATATAAACTTCAGGACAGCTGTCTTAGTCTTACTCTCTCTCCTTGCTCCTGTCTTCTGTCCGCTTTCTTTCCTCTCTTGTTCTTACTGTGTTTGTCACAATATAGCCGTAATCGTGCTGATGTGTCGTTAAACCCCAACACAAACACAAACACCCTCCGATGCACACAGCTCTCGCTGCATTCCACTTCTTGCTCTCCTTCTGTAGTCCACCTTTCTTCTCCTCGGCCGAGCCTTTATATATATACGTTAGCTCGAGCCGAACATTCTCCCTGTAGAATTATGTCCAATGTACTGGCACTGGTACACGTGACCTACTTCATGCACCCGCTGGAATTTCTCGAATAAACGTGTGCCAACCGCGATCTTCGCTGCACACCACACATTTGCATGGGCCTAGCACACAATTACGATCAACTGAACATCCCTCACAATACGCACTCGCGTATACCCCGCATACACGATCATGATTCGTTACAGTGTGTATGTGAGAGTATGTGTGTACGTGTGAACGAAAGAGAGAAAAATATTTCTTTTTTTAACTATATAGCCAGTACACTGAAAGTGGAAAACTGAGCCATTTGCAAGAGTTAACCTTTCCAGTACATGCTTTCTATCAGGTGAAACTGCAGAACAGTATTCCATGTGAATATCGACAGAACAGACTTCCACTGAAGATCACTGTTGTCAAACTTTGAGGAAAATATATTATGTCACACATAGAACAGTTTAGTTGAACACCTTGAAGTGAGTAGTGGTTGAAAATATTGTTTGTCACACAAAAGGTAATTTACACAATATAATAGTTACATCAAGTTAAATGAGAGAAGTAAACTATTCTATGCGCCATTCTATCGGTATTTCAGGTCTTTTTTAAGAACCAATTATGAAATCCAACCTTTGAATGTTGTGAGACATACTGTTCCATCACATGTCTCGGCAGTTAATTCCTATGACAAATTATTTGTGAAAAAAATGTGTTTTTTCTTTCTTTTTTCCCCTCCCCATTGCGAATTTTCCGAAGTGTCACTTACAATAGTATTCTTCTCAATCAGCGGTCTGGTTTCTTAACATTTTAAGTCACTGATTATTTAATGTTTTTTACAAAACTGCGAAGGAAATCAGAGAGAATAGATTACACATCCAAAATAATTTACATACAAAACGGCCAACAGTCCGAAGCAAAACGGATGGAATATAAAATATTGTGGATGGTTTTACTCTAGTCTAAGAAGTTAATTCTTCCAAATGTGCTGGTGGAAACACATTTGATATTAATTGATTCTTTTTATCAGCCTTAAATATTATATCAGCTGTAGCTGAATGTATTGTTAGTTTTACTTTAACTCCAATATTGACTTTTTAGAGCGATTCACTTTTAACAGTATCCCACAAAAGGTTCCATGATATTTGGAAGGCTTTTTATTTTATTTATTTATTTTTCTTGTTTTTGCTTTGTTCAGCACAAAAACCATACAAGTTTTATCTCCTTCTTTTACTGTTCAATCTGTAGAGATAATGTGAAATTATGCGGAGTTAACACCAACTAGACAATAGAGATGCACATGGTGGGAAAACATTAAAACAAAAAGAAAAGACAAAATTTGTTAATAATACTAAACAGCAGGACATCATCATGTTGAATATCATTAACATCTTTTGTGTACCTGAACACTCAAACAAAACAACATTCACAATTTAATCAAATACAGACATACGGTAAATTTGACAAAGATTAAAATTACCAATTACCATTTCTGTTTAGACTCAGAGGTGAGTGTCTGACTTTATGTAATAGTAATAATTATGCCAACATATGAAAATTTTCCATTAATAATTATATTAAGCTATACGACAAATGCAGGCAAATATATCTTGATATTTATAATACATTTCATACTTATTATTTTATCTTGTCCTCTAAGATTTTTTTTTCCTCAAGCAATACAAATTAAAAGGATTTGATTACAAACAAAAACAAGAGAGCTAGTGCATAGACAAATACTTGCCATCTGTATAATGACGCGGCTTCGTCAACTAGAGTTACATAGTTCAATATATAAATAAATGGACTGAAAGTATGTACAGAAACATCTGCACATGCTCTTGTTCTCTCTTGATTACAACAAAACATCAAAATATTCTGTGTAAGGCTATGGACATAATATAATGTGCTGTATTAAAAGAATGTGCCAGCTGGTAATAATCTGAGATGCTGTTGAATCCATTCATCCACTCTTTCTTAGACTCAATTTTGACACAGCTGTATATATTTCTTATGAAAAACAAAAAAACAAAATCAGTTTCAATACTATAATTACTATATGTCTCATTGTCCTCTAGTAAGGAATGGGTAAACTCGGACTGTTGCTCGTGTTAATTTCCATCAGTAAAACTTCTCTGTCTATCGACACTATCCTATACACTACAATAGAATAGGTAACTATAAAATTCCCGGGAATGGAGAATGGCGATACATTTCTTCAAAGGTTGAATCCGACATGATAAAAATACCTTTTTTTGTTACAAACTTCTCTATCGATCCATCTAAACTACCCTGCATTCTGCATTCATCTACTCACCCACCCTTCCATCCATCATTCACCTATCTATTCATTCATCCATCGATTAATCCATTCTCCATCCATCCATTAATCCATCCATCCATCCATCCATCTATCCATTCACCCAGCCATCCAGCTATATTGCTGAGCTAGTGGACACTCGAAGCGGGGGCACTGTTGGTATAGGCTTTAGAACAAGTGCTAAACATTTAAAGGCTTACGAGCCTTACGTTTACACGTTCCTGTATGATGTAAACCTGATTAATCGTTTAGGTAAACTGCGGTTTTGTTTTTCTTTCTTTCATGCTCAGATTTAGCATCCATGGTTTAATTTTATTGATAGCTGATATGTCCATTCCAGTATTTGTATGACGTCTGGATAACCTGCGCTTACGCCGCCCTGAGTAAGGACTGGTTTGGTTTGGTTTGTACTGGGATTTAACGGCGCGTACGCATGATAAGGTTGCTATTGCGCCAAGCACGGTCAAATACGAGCACGAATTAAAACAGATATATAAAAATGTTTGTCAATTGAAATGATACAAGTAAAAGATGTTACGTAAAGATGTTACTGTTACATAAGGACAGTGAAAAAACAGCAGGATGAAAGAAAAGGACACTTATGAAAAAAGATAACGGAAGACATCCTACTAGTAGCGCCCACCAACTTCCCACATCAATGTAGAAAATGGTGTCAAGATATTTTGAGAACCCTAGTGTTAGAGGTATGAAGTTTTGAAAAGCACATGTTAAAAATCCTTGGTTAAAGACCACACAGAAACAGACCAAGATTCCATACATTTACATTACAAGTGAACAAAGACTCTACCGACATCTAACCAAACAAACACAGAAATAAAGGCAGACACATACGCACAGTCACACACACACACAACTTGATACACACATAAACAAACACACACAAAAATACACACGCAGACATACACAATTACACATACAAACATGCATACTCACACACACACATGGAAACACACACCCAAATACACTCATGCACATACACACATGCGCGGTCTTCTTTTAGTCACACTCACAGAAACATCATACAGTTAGTGTTGAAGATTAACATAGGAGTCTTTCGAGATTCTGGCTTTGAGTTCCTGGAGCTGCCTGAACTTGACATCAGTGATCTTAAGGCCCTCTGTGTAATGAGGATCTGGTCCATCAACAGCCACGCCAGCGTGTTCTCTTCTTCGTGGAACTTCCTCCCACTCATCATTGACGGACAGTTTGTCAGTGTCAGGGGTGTGTTTAAGGCAACTAATGTCATTTACTTGTGGATCTCCTTTGCCACGTCCTTATTGATTACTTTTATAGGACCGAAGTTTCGAAGACGAACAGTCTTTGAAGAAAGCTTGATTTAGATATTTCACCGTCTCAAAGTAAGGCTTTAGGATGATGCCTGGTTCTGCCAAAGATAGCGATGTTGCTGGCAGGTACGTTGATAGAGACACTTTTAGCTGCTCTTTCGATGAAGCATGGCAGGAATCTACTTCAGCGTGTGTGTGTAATTTAACAAGATATCTGTGCTTCACAGACTTCTTTGTACGACCATAGAGGTCAATCATTGGCATTGCGGAGCACATTTTTTTCTTTTTTTTTTTGTTTTTGGATAGACATATCCTTGACTGTAAATGATGATCCTGCCAGCTTCCGCTTTCTTTTCTTGACAATCTACTACATACGATGAAATTCTTTACAAGTTAGTCATAATTTGTCTTCGCGCCAAAGATGGCACACGATGTCCTTCGAGGCCAGATCATACACTGAAGGTGGGAGACACCTGAAGAGAGGGTACAAGAAGAGCAAAATTCCAAGTCCATGCAGATGGCGATAATCCTCATTCCATCTGCTACATACCTTCAACTACGTCCCTAACCCTATGCGATGCTATGGCAGGGATTCGATCACACCCAAACATACCTCAGGCCGCTATCTGTGTGTTGTTCGTCCGTCGTAACGACGAGGACCATCTTGTCATCTTCTCGGTCTATAGATGCCTAGGTGGCTGATCAGGCCGATTTTAACTCGGAAGGTTCGCTAACAATGTGGTCAGGGGATGGTGGCAGCAAGTGGGGATCTATACTTGTTGTGAAAAAGGGGGACATTCTGATTCGGACTGCAGTGCAGATCCCAAGTGTGCCAACTGCCAAAGCGAGCACACAGCGTTCAATAATAACGCAAGAGATGGCAAAAAGAGACAGTATGGCCTAGCTTACCATCCACAGCCCCGATTTCCAAAATCTATGCCCAAGTTGTCAAGAAGAGCACCAGGAGCGTCGACACCAATGGTCCTAGACCATCAAGTGTAATCATGAAAACGGATTTCAGTGGGGGCTCTTGCAGAAGGGCTTCCGCTGCACAATCCAAGGGTTTCCTGAGAACCTCCTCACACGACTGGCTCTGGCGCCAGGGTGAAAACCTTCAACAGCTTTGCCGCCCTCGCAAATTTTTCTTCTCTCATGGAAGGCATGAAAACAGTGCCTTCCAATCCCCCTCTCTTCTTCCTCAACCAGCCCTTGAGGTTTCCTTGGCCCCACTTTCTCTGCCATCCCCTCCTTCTCCCAAAGCCCTCCAGAACAAACAACTCTCCCGGTCTCTCTCCCATCGATATGGCTTTAGACACCATCAATAGGTCCATACAAAAAAATGTTCTGGTCTTTTCAGACTCCTTGCCTCTACTCATGATAGAGTAACTCATCTCCTGCAACGCTTTCAAAGTCTATTAAGCAGGGGCGACGTGCATTCGCGTTCTGCTGGGTACCGAGTCACGTTGGTATTGCAGGAAATGAGACAGCAGATTCCATCGGCAAGGTCGGCCTGATTTTAGATCCTTTGGATGAGGGAGTTCCCCATCTGGATCTCAGGCCGATCATCGACGAGTACATCAAATCGCAATGGCAACGGCGATGGAATCAACAGGCTGCAAACAAACTTTACTGTGTCCAGTCAGACCTTGGACCTTGGCCAGGGTCTGCTCAGCCGCGAAGACGATACCAGGTGGTCCTCAACCGCCTGCGTCTTCATCTATCAGAGAGAACACAGTCACAGGTTATCCTGAGTTTTTTACACCAAGTTGGTCTGTACGGCAGACTGTAACGTCACTGCTATGACACATAACTTTGTAAGGATGCTGCGATTACCAGGGAACTCAACATATTTACTTGTATGCGTCTTTTTCTTAGTTCTTCTGTACAAACTTTGCTTATTCGAATGTTTATACATATTTCGTTATGCCTTTTAATTACTTGTATTGTACACGCATCGTCTGTACCATGTTATATTTAGTATATACCCTCTTTGACCATTTTTGACGTTGAAACGTACCCACCGTATGAGACAAAATATGGCCGTCATCGTGCTGATGTACCATTAACCCCCAACAAAAATTAACCTCTTCTACCTTCCTAGGGCCATACTTACACTTCCACTATGATAGACAGATTTAAAAGTTGGCCGGGGGTAATCCCGCTGGCAGACACGACTACACCTCTGTAGCCCGCGCCTTCATGACTCACTGGATTTCAAGATACGGAGTCCAGTCAGCCATCACCTCAGACCGGGGAACACAGTTCACGTCACAGCTCTGGCATCGAGTCATTCGCCTGCTGGGGATGCACTTGCACCACACCACGGCTTTCCACCCAGAGTCAAATGACCTCGCAAAACGATACCACTGCCGCCTCAAGGAGGCATTTAAAGTCAGACTCACAAGATCACATTGGGTGGATTCCCTACGGTGAGTCATGCTCGACTTCAGGACCACGCCCAGGGACAACACCGACACATCTTCGGCCGAGTTGGTCTTTGGCACCTGACTCAAATTCCCAGGCACGTTTTTCCCTGTTACAACTTCAGGGTCAAGGCCTCCGACTGAGCTACAGAATCTCTGCGACTTCGTGGGCACATATGGCCTCTTCCAGTCCCTGGCACAGACAGTCAAAGATTTCATCCCACATGACCTGCAAAGAGCCCAGTATGTTTTCATCTGGCATGACGTTCATCGATCAGCACTTCAATCTCCAAATGCTGGTCCGTAGAGGGTGCTCCAATGCAGGAACAAGTTTTTCACGATCCAAATGGCCACTAAAATTGAGACCGTCTCAAACCTGCCCATATGGATTCTGGATCAACTGCCCCTGTAGCTGAACCACTTCGTCGAAGCCGCCCCTTCAAGAAAACAGCCCACCCAAACCCAATTCCTACCAGTAGCCCAAATCGAACCTCCATCCGCAACACCGACTAGAACGCATCAGACGTACTCTGGTCGATACACCTGCCCTTCGATACGTCTTTCATATCAGCAGGATTGGGGAGTGGCGGGGGGGGGGGGGAGGGGGGAGCCCTGTTGTGACGCTAGTTCACCCCTGTCTGCTTGTATCAGTGTCATCGGGAATTCCCATGC
>JBCEWB010086238.1:0-12638 GCA_039654565.1 Peronia peronii
AAGGCACCGTCGGTTCGATTTATTCTTAACGAATCCCAGAACAAATACCATTTTGCCAGATACTCATTGGTGATATTGCGTCCACGTTGCTGAAACCAATAATATACCAGTTGTCTGGCTTCGCCATACTGGATCAAGGCACGATTAACCTTAAGTGGTGAGCCATTGAAATCGACATCCGTTAAAGTCATGGTTTGCAAATCTTTGATCACCCAACCACCACCAGGCAAACAGGTACGTGGAGAATGGATAGAACTACCGGCCTTTTGTGTATCGTAATAAGCAACATAAAAATTCACTTTACCCGAGCCCTGGTGTTTGTAATCAGAAATAATGTAATCGGTCATACCGGTCAGCGCACTGACAAACTGTGGTTCCATATTACTGCGCACGCCTTGCCAGTCACCGAGATTATCAGGGAAGGTAACAAACTGCTGACGCTCAGGGATAATCTCTTGCTTATTTTGCAGTGAGTTGAAGGCTACCAATGCAATAAGCAATAACGGTATCACTGATAAAAACGGTGCCGACAGTTTCCTTTCGGCTGGCGTTACGCCTTTCATCGCTTGCGGCACCTCCAAACCAAACACCTCAGACAGCTTTCGGCCGCGATTGAACAACACTGTCAGCAGCCACATCTCCAGGAACAAGATAGCAACACAGGCCATAAAGATAATCCAGCCTTCGAAATCATGTAAAAAACCCTCAGCCTGCTCGATGCCAAAATAATTCACCAGCACGCCGATCATACCAATACGAAAACTGTTCATCAAAACAGTGATAGGAATAGTGGTTAAGAAGATCAACGCCCGCTGCCAGAAAGGCGCTGCAAACAAATACGCACAGATAAAGCCAAAACTCATCAACGGAAACAGATAACGCAGACCGCTACAGGCTTCGACCACCTGAAGCTTGTAGACGCCCAGATCAATCACATTACCCTCAAGGTAAACGCTAATATCAAACAGCCGGATAACAGCAACACCGATGGCGGATGAAATGAGTTGAAGTTTTTGTGAAAGATTGAAATATAAAAAATTAGGCAGCGGGATCATAAACACCAGGATTAACAACGGCACCAGCATGATCCGAAATGCCTTGCCGCCGACAAAGGCCCAAATCAAACCGTAAAAGGCTATTAAAAACCCATACTGTTGCACGGTGTAGACTGAACTTGCCACACCGGCAAATCCAATGAACAAACCAAAAAACAATAAAAACAGCCCATACCAGGAACCGCTAAATTCAATCACTGACAGTTTTTCTTTTTTCTGCCAGAGAAAATACGCGCTGACAAAAGGAATCAGATAACCATGGGAGTATTCATCTCGTTTCCACCATTTAACCATAAGGTCTAATGACTCACGAAATACATAAATCAAAATGCCAGTCATCACCAGCATTAAAAGGTAAGATGGTTTTATAAAATCTTTCATTATTAAATATCTAAAAAATAAATTCTTTGCTCGTCACTCAAACAATGTCTTTTGATATTCATTCATAAATTAATTATGAATTTTCAATATATTATTTCACATGAATATTTTCTTATTGGTAAATGCAATGTTATCTATTACTTTATTTAGTATTTATCAACATTAATTCAAGGCAATAGAGATATATTAAGCACGTTACTATAATCACTAAAACTAACAAGATGCCGAACAAAGATTCAAACTTCCTGTTATACTGCTGCAGGCTACTGAAACAGAAAATGTACTCTCAAGCAATTGTCTTCCACATGTTCCCATCCTATTACGCAAACCCTCATCAAACAACAAATTAAAGGCATTAGCATAGAGCTCTGCGTGATTTCCCGTTTCAGTGATAAAACCGGCACCAGCATTTTCAATAATAGATCTTAGATCATTACCAGGATTCACACAGCCCAAGATAGGTTTGTGCGCTGACATATACCCAAGCAACTTTCCCGGAAAATTGTGTGCACTATGGTCACGATGGAGGCTAAATAAGCCTATATCAAAACTCGCCAACATTGCTGTGTATTCCTGTTGGGAAACAGCAGGCAACAAAGTCATGTTATTTAGCTCATCGCGTTCAATAGCATCGTGAATTAAATCGACTTCATCACCTTCACCTACAAGTACAAAATGAGCGCGTGACTCGTTTCTCATTGCTTTAGCCAGCATCACAATATTCATCATATCTTGAGCGTGACCTATGTTCCCACCATAAAAAAAGACGATTTTCTCATTAAGTTGTAATCTAGATTTGCAATCTCCCTGTTCAGGAACGGCACTTTGCGAAGTCCAATTATACAGAACAGCCAACTGCCTATTCGTATTCGTCATAGCTTTGAAAACATCAATATTTTTTGGTGACTGTAAGCCTATAACATCTGCAGCGTCATAGTTTATTTTTTCGAAAAAACGAAAATATTTTGTCACAACTGAAGAATTCGATAACATTCCATTATCGATAACCCACTGCGGGAAAAAATCGCGTAAAACTAAATAAGACTTTGCTCTCCATTGGTGTTTAAGTTTTTTTACCAACTTGCCCCAAAAAATAGAGGGGGAATAATAGATAATCAACTGACAGGGATTATTTACAAGATATTTTCTCAGATGGTGCCAAGCTCGAAAAGACAATAATGTTTCATTGATTGCACGCCTAATTAGAGAGGTATTTTTTATTTTTCCACATTTAAACCGGCATACAGTAATACCATCAATCTCAGATATTTCCTTAGATTTACTTAACTCAACTCCTGGAGTTATCACCATCACCTCATGCCCTCTCGACTTAAACTCTAGTCCTAGCTCATGCATCATTTTGGCACCAACTTTTATACTATCTGGCAGGTAATCATCAATAATGAGACAAACCCGCATATCAAAAACAATAGTGGGTATAGTCGTCTTTGTGTGAGTCCGTCCATAATTTTAAATCTTCTAGCATTTCATTATGGGTTGGCACCAAATAGTCGAAATCATCTCGCGTACAACGTAGACTTTTATCAACCTGATATTCAGAATTTTTATGAATAGTGACTGCACGCTGCCAAATATCATTAATTAGAGCGAGCAAACTGTATTTAGAAATCTTTTGATCAGGGCATACATGAACCAAGCCCGTTAGTGGTTTATCAATTGAGTAGTGGATAACCTTTGCTAACTCTAACGTCGTTACACCTGACCAATAAGCGCAATCATACCCTGAAATCTCGCCGGTTTGATTAAAAAACCAATGCATCAAACCAACTCCGTCTGCTTTTAATTCAGGGCCTATTATTGATGTTCTCAGCGTTAAATGACCAAAATCATCCACTTCACCCAACGCTTTACTACGTGCATAATTATCATCACCATCTCTGAAGGAATTTTCTGTGTAAGCGCCATGTTTACCTGAGAAAACACAGTCGGTGCTGACATGGAGCAATTTAAAATTGAGTTGATTCCCCTGACTAGCAAGGAAATTTGGTAAATAACTGTTTAACAATATAGCATTACAAATATCATTACACGCTTGGGTGATGAGTACGCCAACACAATTAATCACTATGTCAGGGTTAACTTCGACCAAGAGCGATCGAAGTTTTTCGAAATCAGAAACATCCAGCACATGATCCACTATCTCAGTTTCTTCACGTGCAACACTTATCAGCTGATAAGCGCCTATCGATTTAAGGTAACGGTAAACAACGTGCCCTAGCATTCCAAGAGAGCCTAACAATAAAACTTTTTTCACCGCTAATACTCCTTCCAAATGGTACGCTTTATGTAACCTGTATAGCTAACAATAATCCGTACTACCTTCTTGGAAACATTATCAACATTATAATCGTCTACACGTTTAACAACATCCGCTTTCTCTTGGTATTGTCCTGTAACAATATTGATTGAATCAATAACATCATCCGCTTTTAGCCCAGACATAATCAACGTACCTTCATCCATACCCTCAGGTCGCTCATGTGCTTGACGAATAGTAATGGCCGGAAAACCAAGGATCGATGATTCTTCTGTTATAGTGCCGCTATCAGAAATCGTACAAAATGCATGAGCTTGCAAAGCAATGTAGTCAAAGAAACCTAATGGCTTCATAAAACTGATCAATGAATTGAATTCATACTTTCCAAGAGTTTCTAATTTTTTTTGTGTTCTAGGATGAGTCGAGACAATTACTTTTTTCCCATAAGTATCAGCGATACGATTCAGTGATTTGAGCATGTCAGAAAAATTCTGCTCCGAATCAATATTCTCTTCACGATGAGTGCTTACAACAAAAAACGCTCCCTTCTCTAAACCAAGCTGATTTAATACTACTGATGAGTTGATATCTTCACTATGCCAATTCAGTACTTCTTTCATTGATGAACCAGTTTTGATAACTGTTTCAGGTGCAATCCCTTCAGCTATTAAATAGCGGCGAGCATGCTCAGTTAATGTCATATTAATATCAGACAAGTGATCGACTATTTTCCGATTAATTTCCTCTGGCACTCGCTGATCAAAACAGCGGTTACCTGCCTCCATATGGAATACTGGAATTTTACGTCGCTTAGCGGCAATAACCGAAAGACAACTGTTGGTATCACCATATAGCAATACACCATCTGGATTCAGTTTCTCTAACAGTTTGTCTGATTTCGCAATAACATTCCCAATAGTGTCGGCGGCGTTTTCGCCAGCGGCATCTAAAAAAAAGTCGGGCTTTTTAATACCCATTTCGTTGAAAAATACTTCGTTGAGTTCATAGTCATAATTCTGACCTGTATGAACCAGAATATGCTGGGTATATTTGTCAAGCTCAGCAATCACTCGGCTTAATTTAATTACTTCTGGCCGAGTGCCAACAATGGTCACAATTTTTTTCATATAAAACCACTAACAATTCAATTCATTCTGGATATAGTCGAGTTTTATGAGGAGTTCAACCATACCATCAACATCAAGTCGAGCAGTATTTTCAGAGGTATAGTCTGTTTCTTGTGTGAGTACTTTATCACCCTGCTCAAAGTACTGGGCATAGTTCAGATCGCGGCTATCGGATGGAATACGATAGTAACCACCCAAATCTTCTGCTTTCAGCATCTCTTCCTTACTTAAGAGAGCCTCGTGTTTTTTTTCTCCGTGTCTTGTACCTATAATATGTACCTGATTGTTCGTATTAAATATTTTTTTGAGTGCCTCAACTAATGTGATTATGGTCGCTGCGGGGGCTTTCTGAACAAAGGTATCGCCTTGATTTCCATTGCTAAATGCAAATAACACCAACTCTACAGCATCTTGTAGTGACATCATAAAACGAGTCATATCTGGATCCGTAATAGTGAGAGGTTTTCCAGCCTTTATCTGCTCTACAAATAATGGGATCACTGAACCTCTTGATGCCATCACATTACCATATCGAGTATTACACATAATGGGACCGCCAGAGGTTACGTTTCGAGAAGTTGCTACAGTAACCTTTTCCATCAACGCTTTACTCATACCCATAGCATTAATAGGATAAACCGCTTTATCTGTGCTTAATACAATGGCGTTTTTAACATCATTCGCAACGGCTGCATTCAATGTGTTCTCTGTTCCCAGCACGTTGGTTTTTACAGCTTCAACCGGGTAAAACTCACAAGATGGAACTTGTTTAAGTGCAGCAGCACTGAAAATATAATCTACTCCTCGTGTTGCAGTATGTATACTATCATAGGAACGGACGTCGCCAATGTAGAATTTCAACTTATCATTATTATATTTAAGCCGCATGTCATGCTGTTTTTTTTCATCTCGACTAAATATGCGTATCTCACCAATATCAGTATCTAGGAAACGGTTTAGCACTGCGTTACCGAATGACCCAGTACCTCCAGTTATTAACAGAGTTTTATCTATAAACATAATTTTAAAATCTATAGAGACAGTTGTTTAACAAAAGAAGTTTAGCTTATTAGCTTACAAAAATTTAGCCGCCGTTTGATTGTACTTATTTATATTCGACAGTTTTATAAATTTATATACTTAAATAAATATAAAATAATTTAAATAGCTACTGTATAATATTTTTAATACCATTACATACGATGATAAGCATCAAATTTCATATGTCATTCAAAGCTAATTTAATCTATACAAACAATTCGTGCGCCTGCCTAAGCACTCTTTGCTTTATATCATCAGAATAAGCTTTATAGAATTGGTTAACTGATTGTCTTATATTTGCATGAGTATTTCGGTCGTGTTTTCTGAAATCATTAATACATTCCACAAAAGCTTCAATATTATCAAGTGATATTGCACGACCAGCACCAAATTTCTCTACCATATTCCATGGTGTTTTATCTGATATAAGCACTGGGGTTCCAGCGGCTAACGCTTCAGCGATACTGTGGCCGAAGTTTTCGCCTCTCGTAGGCATAATAAAAAGATGATATCTTGATATTGTTGTGGATACTTCTTGCTGTTGGAGCGAACCTTTAAATTCAACTAAAATCCAGTCTGGAAGCTCTAATATTTTTTCTTTACATATTGCCCAGTAGGATTCATCCTCAATGAATCCATAGATATCTAATTTAATATGAGTATCTTTCCAATCTTTCTTTGCTACTGCTAATAGAATATCCATTAAAAAATCAACATTTTTCATTGGAGATATTCGTGACACAAGAACCATCTTTAAATGATTAATTTTCTTTTCAATAGAGTGCGATATGGGACTTGAATTAGAAAAATTTTCCATATGCATTATTTTAGCATGTGGAAAATGAGTACTTATTCGCTCTATCTCCTGATGATTCGTTGCTTGAAACACAAGTTTTGATAACCACACAAAAAATTTTAAAATAGGAAGAAATAACTTTTTCCTTGTGCTTTTTATTTTTAATGCCCCTAGATTTAGTTCGCCTCTAGGTGCAACTATAATTTGTGATTTTTGATAAAAAATAATTGATAAAACAATAGGCAAAAATGTATATCCAATATCAAACAAACTATTTAGATAAATAAAATCAGGCTTTTCCTTACGAATAAGTTTTATGAATGAGAATACACGCATAATACGACCAGACGCATAATATACTTTACTACCGTTTACCTCATTCCAGCTATCAAGATGTACCGAATTATACGATCTAGAGCATCCATGATCTCGATCACTGGTAATTATTTTACAATCGTAACGTAAAGATAATAAGTTGACTAAATTGGATAAAGTAATAATTGGACCACCTGCTTTCGAACCTGGCAGGTAATATCTTGCAAATAAGAATAATTTTGTTCTCAACTAGATATGCCCAATCACTTTCGCAGGATTGCCCCCTACAATACAATTATCGGGTACATCACTTGTAACTATAGCTCCAGCTGCGATAATAGAATTTTTACCAATTCTATCAACACTTGATAATATTATTGATCTAGTTGCCAACCAAGCACTATCTTCAATAAGTAAAGGCTTTCTCTGAGGAATAGATTTTGGCTCATAGCCATGATCATGAGTTTGCGTTATCACACCCTCTGATATCATTACGTTTTTTCCTATCGTCATCCCTCCTGAGAAGTCAATCAATACATCTTTACCAATAGTTGTTCCCTCTCCAATCTTTACCCACCCATCAGAGAATTCTGTTTTGAATACTGTTCCTGTATCTATAGAAATATTTGAATCTAAATTTATTTTTGCTGGATTTCTAAAGACAACACCCGTTGAAATATTTACATTATTTCCACAACTACCAAAATTTGCTAAAACAAAAAAAGATTTTATTTTATTATATAATTTGTTAAACGCTATACTAAATAACATAATTACAGCTGCAGGAATACCACGTGCTTTCATATTCCATATTCTATTTAGCATAATAAGCCTTCAACTTTACTGAGCTGTTCGACGAATTGCTCCTTATGTGTTTTTCTTGATCCATCAAAAATTGATTTAACAGTTTCAGTTGCATTGTCTAACAAGGCCAGACTATTAAAATCCTCATCTATTACTTTGCAAATAGTATTATATATAGACATGCTGCTTTGTTTATCTATTTTTAGGCAATTAACATCATCAGTCATAACTGCTGGTATACCACCGACCATTGTTGTTATTACTAATACGCGATTCATCATTGCCTCATACAAAACTCTGGGAAAACCTTCTTGATAACTGGGAAATACTAATATATCCGATTCTAAATATAGCTCTTTCAATTTATTCTTGTTGGTTATTTGCCCATGAAGAACCACTGTTGGTATTTTTGATAATCTATTTTTAATTTGCTCAAATTGATCTCCACCCCCAACTATATTACAAGAAACATCAAAACCTTTATGATGTAATTCTTCCAGCGCCTCTGCCAATTCAAATATACCTTTATTCTTTTCTATTCTACCAACAAATAATAAATTCTTTAATTTACGTTGCTTTTCACGTGATTTTGAGCTCAAAATATCTTTTTTACCTAGCTCCATCATTGGGGCAATAACATCAACGTTCATATTAATATTTAAGATATTATTTTTTAATAATTCAGATACTGTTAAACAGAACTCTGCTTTACTAATAAAGTATTTTCCAAATATTGTATCAATACCTTTCTCACCACGAACATAAAGACCGTATTTTTTTTTAAAAAACAAACATATTATGATAGAAAGATATGGGGTATAACCTGGATAAAATATATAGACAAAATCGTATTTGGAAATTATTTGAAATGCATACAATATTATATCTATATAACTCCTTATTTTTCCTAATATATTAGAATCTATAATTTTTACAGAATGGACTTTAATTGCTGAATCCAGAGCATGATTATTTAGATTTTCATTATCTAACATTTCTTTATTAAATTGAAAACAAGTAACGTTATAACCTAAACTTAAAACCTGAGACAAAAAACTACCGCTGTGTTTATTCATATAATAATGATCATTTTTTTTTGAAATTACACCATTACTAATAAACAATAAATTCAATTCTGATTACTCCGACATGTGTTATTCTTCATAACAAATATTTGTTATATGTTAGTAAACAATATATAGAGCTGACTTTTTTATGGCTATTAAAATATATTGTTATCTATATTTTTAGAAATATTATCCATATACTCTCTAATGAAATCTTCCCTAAATTAGTAATTTAATTCAGTTTTTATTATTTATGTATATTTGTTTAGACAGTATATATTTAGTATACAGTTCTAGCATAGTAAGATCTAATCATCTTTAGTGCAGGTTGCTCAATAGTATACGTAATCAAAACTGCTAATAATATTGATACAAGCAATGCAATATTAATAGCAAACATTATTGAGAAACCAAAACCCGTAAATTCTCGTATAACTATGTACCCAATATTTTGATGAATTAAATATAGCGAATATGAAATCCCACCTAAAAACAAAAGAGGACTAAACCGCAAAAAACTTGCTTTACTATTTACAAATAAGACAAATAAAATAAAATAAAATGTTATCGCAAATATATTATTATTCTCATTAAGAATTGGGCTGCTTAAGAAACATAATACTAATAAAAAATATGTTACTTTCGAGCTTTCACCTTTATGTATTTGATAGAATAAAATTCCCGCTAAAAATAGATTGACATATTTTAAAATTAATACCATTTCGAATAATAATTGGAGTCTGCTATTATCAATAACTAACTGTGAATTTAAAATTGCAACAATTATCCATATAGCCCCTATTATCCTGATTTTATCCAAGCAATTTATAAGATAAAATATAAACATAAGTGCATAAAATGTCATTTCGACAGTCAATGTCCAATAAACTCCATCTACATGAGAAACATTTGGCATGTAACCCTGCAACATAGTAAAGTTTAATAAATATTCAATAGAGCTAACTTCTCTACCAGTCAAACCAAAAAACATAACAACTATAAATGTGGAAGATATCGAAGCCCAATAAGCAGGATATAATCTAGAAAACCTTGACACTAAAAAATCACCGGGTTTTTTGGTACGATCAAGCGTCATAAATATTACATAACCGCTTATCATAAAAAATAATTGTACTCCTTGATCTCCCCATGATACTTTCAAAGGCAAGTCATCTATTCCTTGATTAAAGATTTCGGTATATCTCGCTGTATAGTGATATAAAACTACAGCAAGTGCGGCAGCTCCTCGCATAGCATCTAGTTCTTTCATTCTCCCTGAATTCATACTTTATTACATATTACTATTATATTCTTTATGGCGTTTGTTCAGCCAATTAATAGCTGATTCAAACAATATTTCATGCCCGCCATTAAAAATAGTAATTTCATTTAAGTCACTGACTCTACGAAAAAGAATAGGACGTTTACCAATATTATTTTTATTATCTATTCTGTTCAGACTCTTTTTTATAATTTTGTTTACTTCACTCTTGTTGATTAGTTCACTATCGTTTGTTAATGCATTAAATGCATTTATAGAATGTGATATTGGAACTGCGCCATCGATACCATCCATGTGTCCTGTATATATTGCAATTGGTAATAAATTATTCTCTGAAAGAAATGTCAATGGCGACCTACTTTTACAGTTAATATATGCATTGTTATTTATAGTTGGATCACCGCCACAAATTTCTTCAATTTGATCAGTGTAATTACTTAAATTCACGGATTTTGTTTGATCATACCAATCTACTAAATCTGTAATCGGTGACCAAACAGATATTGCGGAAAACTGTTCAGGATATTTAGCAAATAATAATAAAGCCATATGCCCCCCACCTGAATAACCAATCAAATAGATTCTCCGATTGTTAATAGCTGATATTTTGTTAGCTTTTTTTATAGCAAGCAATACATCTTTCATAGCCAGTTCTGAGCCTGCTGCATCAGGATTATTGTTTGCTCCTCTAAAGTCAGGATGTAAAAATGACCAACCTATCTTCTTACATATATGGAGGTAGCTTTTACTATAATCCTGTAAGTAATTACCATTCCATGTATGTAATGCTACAAGTAAAGGTGCCGAGGAGTTTTTATTATTTTTTGGTGCCCAATAAAGTGCTTTCTGTTTTTTATCATCAGCACCAAAAAATGTTATTATTTGAACGTCATTGAAATAATATCCTAGTATTTTCAATACGTTATTTGAAAGCAATATATAAAATAAAAATACAAGTATTAATATTGCAATGAAGTATGATAATTCAAATTGTTTTTTGAACATGAATTTCAATAAATATCTCAAATTATCAGATCCAGCATATCAATACTCAAAGAGTAAATCTAAAAAATATTATTTACGCCCTATAATTATTTTCTATTTTTTATTATTTGAATGCCTTCTCTATATTGTCTGGATATAGAGCAATGGAGTCCAATCACTACCCATATTATTCCCATATTTATACTATTATGTGTCATGTTATTTAATAACCAAGCCATCCAACCATATTTTAACGCAGTAAAATACATACTAAATTCATTGTAAGGTAAAGATATAAAAAAATATTTCTTGAACCAATATGCACTATAAATAATCCAAGATAAACCTAATATACCAGTCGCCCAAATTATATGACTTAAAACATTATGCGGATCCATATATCCATATCTTGGGGTGTACATATACGCAAAACCATGACCTATTATTGAGTCTTTCATACTTATAATTGCTTGTTTAAAAAAATATATTCTTGATGAATCACTCTGAGCTACTTCTTGGTCTATTTTTGAATTATCACCAAAGTAGCCTGATAATTTTTCTATATATACTTCAATATGGTTTGGAAAATATATAGTCATAATAAATACAAGTATTAAGCATAAACACCCTAAGACAAATGATAATTTTATTTTTTTTGAAATATTCAAGTCTTTATTTAATAAAACATAAGATGCGAGCGTTAGGATGATCCCTAAAATTCCTGAACGATTATGTGTCAAGAATAAACAAATAAAAGCTAAACTACCTGAAGTTAAAAAAAATAATTTTACTAGACGTTTCTTTATTTGTAGACCACATATTATTACTAGAGGAATAAAAAGTGAGTAATAAGCAGCCATGGCAGAACGCCTGGCAAAAAAACCAGAGGCCTGTTCAGTTTCTACTTGCCCAAAATGGCTCACTAATTTGATTTCGTTAACACCAGGAACATTATATATTCCAAACAAATCGATTAATGTAAATGTACTAGCTAAAAACAACGCAACAGATATGCTTACAAAAATATATAATAAATTTTGTGGTGTTATTAGGACTCCAGATACTGTAGCAGCTAGAAAAACATAAACTAATAAATTAAATGATCCTGTGATAGGAGAACTAAGTTCGGCAGGGTAAAATAATGCACTCATAAAAGAAAATAATACTAAAACAAGTGTAACTCTAATAAATTTATTTTTTTTAAAGCCAGTTAACCAAGACATTGGAGAAGAAATGAATATAATCGCCAAGATAATAGTCGACAAACCAATTGCTGTTTCAGCAACACCGAACCGGAAAAAATTACCAAAAGTTACGATAAATGCATATATAGCGATCAAAATATAAAAAAAATCTTTACGCTTTCCAAAGCAGATTTTTTTAGTTTTATAATTATGCATTATTTTTTGATTTTAGGGTTTAGTCTAGCGATGGTAGTGTTCAGAATTCTGTGTCATTTCTTTAGAATCAACCAAAAAGAGATGATACATGAAAGACAAAATCAATTT
>JBCEWB010086248.1:0-12638 GCA_039654565.1 Peronia peronii
CTTGAAAAAATCGCATTGTTTGTTACCAGTAGATCAAGATCTAGATTTATTAAGTGGACAAAAAGCTTTGCAAACAGTAGAACAAGGTCTAGGTTCTATCTCAATACCTTAGTCTTCATTTGACCAGGGTTGTCTATCATTTTAGACATTGGCCGCAGCCAGGACCTCTGCCGTAAAGCCTGTCCTCGGTGCGGCCGATTTGCCCGCATGATGGCCCACCTGAAAAACTACCCTGCCCTGGCTGCAGCCATCGACGTTTCTCCTATAGTTTACGTTTGAGTGATATTTATACACTGTTAGGCTTAAAAATATGCATTTTAAAACACAGATACCACACTTGATTGACAACATAATAATGTTTAGGTTGTGATAAGAGTTCATGAAAAACTCACCTGGAATTTCACAAAGGGATGTTTTCTTGGTTGAAAAATTCAAGCTCGCAGCACATGTATAGGAACAGCGGGAAAAAACCGGAAGCGAAACTGAAAGCATTGTCGGACCCAAAGGAAGCTACTGTGATTTATTCAAAGCCTTACAGCAACTGGAACAAGAGTTATGAGAACTGGCCGCACCTCAGCAATGGCCGCGAGGGGGTCAACTTACTCTAATATGTACTTCGGGGGGGGGGGGGAGGATATCTTTTTGTAAAGCTTGGGCGTGAAAAACCTTATAAATGTCTTTGTTATTATTATTATTTCAGGATGGCGATTCTGGTTCAGGATTGGGTGAAAAAGTCTGGGATATAGGAGCAACACATCAAGCAACTGTAGTATATATAAAGAATCCAGGTCTTTTCTGGTGTCAAGAAACAGCGTATACCAGTGAACTTCTCATTTTGTCAGAAGAATTGTCACGACTTCATATGACCCAGAGTATCAAGCCTGTCAAAAATGTGACCCCTGGGATGGTCTGTGCAGCCAAATTCAGTGTAGATGAAGCATGGTACAGAGGCATAGTGCAGAATGTATCTCACAAGAGTGCACAAGTATATTTTGTTGATTATGGCAATACAGAGACTATTGGTTCAGACTTTATTTGTGATTTGAAACCAGAAATGAGGATGCTGCCATCTCTGGCAATAAAATGTTGCATGGCAAATGTCAATTACAAAGAAAAAGATTGGGCACCCAAATTAATTGAAAAGTTTGAAGAGCTGGTTTTAGATAAAGAATTTGAAGTGAATGTGGTCAGGAAAAATGGGGATGTCCATCAGGTTACGCTCCTAGACATAGTTGAAAACCAAGATGCAGGGAACCATTTGCAGAGGGTCATAGACAGTGGTCAGTTTAACACTCCACCAAGAGACGAAGTTCTCAGGAATGTGCCAGTACCCAGAAATGAGCCTACTCCTGGTCCCACATTGTCTGTAGGGAGGAAAGTGCGTGTATTCCTATCTTGGATCGAAAATCCTGGTGAATTCTGGGTTCAGCAGAGTGAATCTGAGCCTTTGCTGGAAAATTTGTCCCAACAGCTTCAGGAGTGTTATTCTAAACCACAGCCAAGTGCACCTTCAGCAGCAGGAGCTTTTGTAGTGGCAAAATTTTCAGAGGATCAAATGTGGTATCGTGGTCTTGTCATGAAAGATCTGGATGATGGCCATGTACAGGTGCTGTTTCTAGATTATGGAAATTCTGATTTCATTCCCAAGGAAGAGCTGAAACAGGTGCATCCAGCATTTGAAAATCTCACCCCCCAAGCAACACGTTGTGCTCTTGCTGGTGTGAAACCGCTGCGTAAAGGTGACAACACATGGACATCAGATGCCAAAGACTTCCTGGAGAGCCTTTGTGAAAATGGATGTGACTGTATAGTTGTTGGTGAAACAAATACTCACAAACTTGTGAAGCTTATTGCAAATGGAAAAGATATTGCTTCAGAGATGATTGGTCTCCATGTTGTATCTGATATTGCAACAACAGCACCAAAACCACGAGTCCCAACATTCCTACAAGAAGTCAAGGCGAGGAAAGCAGAGCAAGAAACGGTGATAGTCACACATGTTGAATCCCCCCAGCAGTTCTACTGCCAGTTAGCCAAAAACATTCCAGCACTTGATGAACTAATGGAAAAACTTGGCCAACACTACTCAGATGACGGTGGTACACCATTGAAAGATCCAGTTCTAGGTCAGGCATGCATAGCCCAGTACAGTGAAGATAATTCATGGTACAGAGCCAGTATTATAGGCATGTCACCCTCAGGTTTTGATGTGCTTTTTGTGGATTATGGTAACACTGAATTGGTGTCAGGAGATACTGTATGTGAGCCAGAACCTAGATTTCTAGATGTGCCAATTCAAGCAGTGCAATGTAGTTTACCTGTCACTGGTGAGCTTGAATACTTGACTTCAGTTTTCAGTGATTTAGTCCTAGAAAAAGAGTTGGTAATGGAGGTTTTTGATATAGTCAACAGTACAGCCATTGTAGAGCTGTATGATGGACAGACACAGGTGTCAGAATACTTGAAGAGTTCTGCGAACTCGACATCACTCCCAGGAAAAAGCAGAACTATGAACCAGATGGCAGTTAAAAGTATCTCTGTTGGTACAACAGTCAGTGCCTTTACCAGTGTTGTGGTCTCTCCAAACAAATTCTTCTTACAGCTGGCTGGAGTAGATGAAGAATTAGGAGCACTTATGGATAGCATAGCCCTGAAGTATGTGTCTGATGATCCTCCACCCTCTCTTACCAATCCCCAGGTTGGCCAGGACTGCGTGGCTCTGTATTCTGAGGACAATCACTGGTACAGAGGAAAGATTTTGTTTGTTCAAGGCAATGCCTCAACAATCTTGTTTGTGGATTATGGAAATGAAGAAACTGTAAGTAACAACAACATCAAAACACTTACACCAGATCTTGCATCAGTTCCAATCATGGCCTATCAATGTTCACTCAATGGATGCGAAGAATCCGAATGGACTGCCTCAGCTAGAGAATTTTTTGAAAATTTAGTCATGGATAAAGACTTGACATGTACATTTGTCAACAAATCTTCTGTGAAAATTTCTTCTGAAAGCAAAGACATTTTGACAGCTCTTTCAGATGCGGGCTTTGGCAAAACTGTGCCCACACAAGCACAGCAAGATGCATCACCTGCTATGTCTGGATGGAATGAATCAGATTCAGGCTCTGGTTTTGGTGTTAGTCCAAAAAAAGATCAAGGGCTGTCTGAAGGTTTCGGTGGGAATCAAAGAGATAGGGGGAAACCTCGAAGATTTGGTGATCATTGTGACAGGGATAGTGACAGTTTTCATGGGAGTAGAGGGGAATCTAATGACTCTAATTTTGGTGGAAGTCGCAGTAGAGGAGAAAGTGGAGGATTTGGGGTCAGGAGAAATGAGAGAGAAACTGGCTTCAGAGATGGCCGTGTTGAAAAAGATTCTACACGTGGTAGAGATAGTGGCTTTGATGGAAGACGAGGTGGAGGAGGAGATGCTGGCTTTGGTGGAGGTCACAGAGAAAGAAAACCTTATTCTGATTCTTCAGAAAGCTCTGCGACAGAGTTTATCTATGGCGATCCGCCAGCTGATCCAGAAAAGGCTATCTTAGTGCACATGGATGAAGATGGTACATTTTACCTTCAACTCCCCTCAATGGAAAGAGAAATTCTTTTCCTGGCCAAGCGTCTGGCAGGAAGTTACAAAAGCGGTGGCCCACGACTCAGGGATCAAGCAGTGAAAGGAACAGTTTGTTGTGCTAAGTTTGCAGAGGATGGTAACATGTACAGGAGCAGAGTAGAAGACATTGCTGGTGGGAGTGTCATAGTGCGATATGTGGACTATGGTAATACCGCAGATTGCTCACCAAATGATTTAAAAGTGTTATTCCCTGATCTCCTACAGTACCCAGTCCAGGCATTTCCTTGCAAGTTGCGTGGTTGGAAATGGTCTCTCAGCGAAGCAAAGAAATTTGCAGCAGCCACTTTAGATAAGGATTTAACTGTGACATTTACCAGCACAACCCGTCCATATGAAGTTGATCTGGAGACCCCAGATGGAGATGTTTTGAACATTATGACAGGCAAGACAATCTCACCTGCGAAGAAGTTATCACCCAAATCATCTGGATTTGGCAGTAAATCACCCCCTGGTGGATTTACTAAGTCTCCAAATGCTAGATCAGGTGGTGGTTTTGGTTCCAGCACACCAAAGAAAGGAGGGAGAAACTTGGATTTTGATGAGCCCAGGGAAAAAGCAGCTGCTTATCCAAAACAAGAGTTTCATGCTCAGAAGGCTCCTCAGGGTGATCAAATTGCCTTCATATCCCATGTAGGAGAAGATGGGTATTTCTGCTTGCAGTTGGAAAAAGATATTGAGATGATTGAAAGATTCAGTGACAAGTTAGCTGCACTGCCAAGCAGTGAACATCCCAGCGTTTCTATTGGCTCTGCATGTGCAGCAATTTTCTCTGAAGATTCTGTGTGGTATCGTGCCCGTATCCGTGCCATAAATGGTGACAAGCTCAGAGTGATCTTTGTCGACTATGGTAATGGAGATTCTGTAGATAGGGCAGGCATCAAACCTCTAACAAGCGAGCTATTGCAACACACTCCCTTGGCATACCAGTGCCAGTTCCCAGACTTAGGACCATTGTCGCCTGAACAGCAAGGTACACTGTCAGAGTACTTAATGGAACATCAAGTGACAGTGGCTTTTAGTGGCCAGACACCTCCATTCTATGTAGCAATGCTGACTAATGATGGAAAGGATTTGCAAGAAATAGTTTGTCCAGCCAACCAATATAGATCTCAGCTAGTACCCAAAGAAGTTTCTCCAGTTGCAGTGCCTCACATCAAAGATGATGGAAGACTTTACCTCCAACTATACAAGGATCAAAAAGCCATGAAAGCATTTCATGCTGGTCTCCAGTCTGCCTTTTCCACAACAACTGCAGAGAAGATTGGGACACCAGCACTTGGAATGCCATGCTGTGTGAAGTCACAGGATGAGACCTGGCAAAGAGGTAAAATATTGGAAGTTGCTGATGCATCAGTCCATGTTTTACATGTAGATATAGGCACTTCAGAGACTGTAGATGCCAGTGATTTGTATTCTTTGCCAGCTGAATTTTTGAAACAGCCTCCATTTGCGCTGGAGTGTCGCCTCAAGGGAGTAGAGAGCTGGACAGGAGATTTGCGTGAAAAGTTTCTTGATATGACACAAGACAAGATTCTTAATGCAACATTTACTACTCACACTGCGCCATTCAGAGTATCGTTGGCTCGCAGCATAGAACTGGATCTCCTAGGCTTGGCAGCTCCTGTCTCTGACAGCCCAGAAAAGTCACCAGAAAAAATACCTCAGTCATCTATTACAGTCAAAGGTAAAATGATTATTGAGGAATGTTTCCAAATCCTTGTTGATAGAATTGTAACCATCAAGGCAGAGTAATGTGTAAGCTGTAGGCACCCTGTTGAGAATAGCTTGTTCTTAAAACAGTAATTAGGCATTTTTGAGTTTAAAACATTGAAATCTCCATGATACAATATGCAGATATGTCATGAAATGGGCATCTCTCTTAGTGTTATTTGTTAGATATTTCTCAGTAGTTTCACTCCTAGCTATTACTGTGGTCCATGCTCACAAAAGATTTCGAAAGTGGCCTCAGTTCAAAATGTGGATTTATTTTTACATGGATCTGTGTGCTTGATATGTTTAGATGTAACTTTTTTTTTCATGGTTACGGTGTTTGTACATTTTCAACCTCCTGTGGGGCAGTTATTTCGGTTTTCATTATGGGACAGTTTTAGATAAATTTTTTCTGCCTCAGTTTATCTATTTATTTATTTATTTATTTATTTATTATTATTATTTTCAGATGAAAATGAGTCTCAGAGTGGGTTATCGAGTTACATATCTCATGTGGAGGAGAATGGTATATTCTATACACAGGCAGTTGCAAAAGAAGAAGCTCTCATCAGTCTAGCAGAGGAATTAGAAACCCTTCTTAGCAATTCAGCATGTTTGAACACAGCTGAGGTAGGAGATGTGGTCTGTGCTAAATTCACTGAAGATGATGCCTGGTACAGAGCAAAAGTGGAGTTCTGCACTGAGGATGGTCAGTACAGGGTCAGATTCCTCGATTATGGCAACACAGACATTGTTGGTGCTGACCGCTTGACTTTTTTGCCAGACAGTGTCAATCTATCAGTCTCTCCAGCCTTTGCCACAAAGTGCAGATTAGCAAGAGTGCCCACAGACTTGACTTCAGTGCAAGCAGACAAAATGAGAGACTTGGTGCTAGATAAGGTGGTCAGTGTTAAAACAATTTCAGAGCAAGAAGATGTGCATGAAGCAGAAATTTTATTGGAAGGAGTTTCTCTTGCTGAGACCCTCAACTGCAAAACTCAAAGTAAGTCATGACATTGTGATCAGTAAGTGCAATAACTGAAAGTTTACAATAAATTTTAAATTGATATGTGGTGACAAAGAAAACTTTCACTGATTTCAGTAATACCAAAGTTCTCTCAATGAGGTGATAGCATTTTTTTGCAAAACAGGACTGATGCACAGGATTTTGTTGTGAAATTGTTAATTCATAATGTAGATAAATCTCTGAGTCAATCACTTTTTGTGCCAAATTCGTGAAATCGATAATTGAAATGTTCTTTATGAACAAATTTGTGTTTACCAAGTTCATTTGCCTGTGCTCATGAAAACAGAGTAGCTTAATATCTCTCGATCAAATGTAATAGCAGAAAAGTAAAGAAATGAAAAGTATTTTACTTTCACGCATGTGACTGCTTCATAAAATTCATCTTTAGAATTTGTCTGAGATTGTACTGTTGTCCATGTTCATTCTCTAAGAAATCTTCCATGACACCAAGGTGTCCATAAATGTTTATAAATGTGTAGTTGATCTATCAAAATAATACTGTATTAACTAAATGGGAAAACTCATTTTTTTTTTTTTTTTTTTCAGTAAGTGATCCATTTAGCAGTGACGATGCAGAGCATGCTTACATATCTCAAGTGGAGTCTGATGGAACATTCTATATTCAGAAGGTTGCTCGAGAATCTGCTCTCAATGATCTAGCAGATAAATTGGAGATCCAGCTCGAGTCCTCTGAAGCACCAAATGACATTTCACTGGGCTCTGTTGTGTGTGCAAGATTTACTGAAGACGATGCATGGTATCGAGCCATAGTGGAATCAGTCGATGAAGAGGGCCAATTTGTTGTGAGATTTGTTGATTATGGCAACACAGACTCAATCGGCAAAGACCGCCTGGCTGCCATGCCAGACAGCGTGAATCTGTCACTCATAGCACCATTTGCAACCAAATGTCAGTTTACAGGAGTATCAGCTGCCTTGTCAACAGAACAGGTGGACAAGCTGAGAGACATGGTGACAGACAAGGTGGTAATGGTCAATTTCAAGACAGAAAAGGATGGCTTGCTGGAAGTGGATGTGTCATTGGAAGGACAGTCATTGCTGAAACGGATGGAGTTCAACAACAATAGCGAAAGTAAGAATTTCAGTCTTGGAGTCCGTGAAAATCACTGCATTTTTTTTGGTTACCCCTCCTGTCCTTTATCTCTGTCTCAGCTCTTCTCATTTTGTCACTTTTTCTATACGTGTGTGTGTGTGTTTGCTTGTTTGTTTGTTTTTTCAAATATTTTGAGATTTTTTTTTTTTTTTTTTTAGTTTTGTTGGCCCCTCACAATGATCTGGACTCAAAGAATTTTGATGTGTTCATACCTACTTTATTTTAGCATATGTTTACAAACCCTGTATCAGCTCAAAACGCTCACTGTGTATTGACCTGTGACAATAAATGTTTTGTAAGTTCATTGATGATACATTTGACAATATTGGTAACTCTTCACTCATTCCTATGTGTTTTGGGACCACCATTACCCAGATTTATTTGATCTTGAGAGAAAAATAACAAAGACAGGTAATTTGAGAACATTAAGTTGTGTTGTTTTAGAATGTGACAGAATGTTGCAGTTTTGAGATAGGGAACACTTCTCAGGAGCATGTGTGTGAATAAAACTCACTATGATACCTTGTTACAACCAGTGAGGAATGAAAAAATTACCTTTGGGTCAGTGTAAGAGACAGCATTCTCACTGAGCAAATTGGTTTTCATCAGTTGTAAATTCGCCTGACTTGGAAGCTCTTATTTTAATCATATGCCTTAGAAACGCTTGGAATCTTAACAGATGGTCACATGTGGCAAATAATTTGTTTGCATTTTGTTGCTGCAAGGTTTAATGCAATTTGTATCTTTTTTGGAATCCATACATAGAATGTATGAGTGTTATTAATTAAACTACTAAAAATAATAGTGAAGGGATGTTTGTAGAAGAAATGTAAAAGAGAAAAAAAATCCTCTGTTTCTTTTTTTTTAAAAGTGTATTTCTCACTGTGAGGAAATATACCAGAGGAAACATCAGGCAATGGTACCAAGTTATCTCAGAATGTGGATCTTGGCATTGAGTGTTTTAATGAGATCATGATTCATGTCTCTATGTTTTCTCATGCTTTGATTTTTTTGTTTTTTATTTTTGTTTAAATTTTATTAGAAATAATTGTGATTTTTTTCAGGGGATTTTCCCACTTATTTTTAAATATACTGAATTAAGACAGTTTGTTGATGAACAAAATCTTGCAGGTTTGAACCAGACCACAGGTAGTGGTGACAGGGATCTTGACAAAACAACAGACAGTACTGATAAAGAGGATTTTGCAGATGCTGTTGAAAGTATTGGAGATACACCTGACTCCGCTAAAGAAAGGGATCTGTTTGAAGATGCTATTGCAGATGTGAAAGAAATAAACAAAGACATGATGGGCACAGAAGAAACAAGCCAACAGGCTGAGCAAGAATCCTCAGGGACTGCTCAAAAAGCTTTGGAGAATGAATTTGTTTCAGTGAAATCTGGTCAGCGAGAGCATGTAACAGTATCTCATGTTGAGAGCCCAGATATCTTCTATCTTCAGCTTTGCCAAAATGGGGCTATTCTGGATGAAATGATGAATCATCTCTTTGAATACTGCTCAAGTTTGCCTGAGGGAGGTGCTGCTGTCAAAGATTTGAATGTTGGAGACATTTGTGCAGCGCTGTATGAAGATGAGTCGTGGTATCGAGTACATGTTGAAAATATGGAAGAGGATGGAACATTCAAGGTAAGAAATGCCCATCAATCAGTCAATAGAAAGGGTGATATTTTTTTTTTCATAAGGGGATCCTTACTAAGGATATTTTTCTGTTCTAAAGAACAACTCTAAAATTAGAAATTTCTACTGTGAAAAAATTGTTGTTCTACCTTAAGTAGAAGTTGAGCTATTGGCAATTAAAGATGATGGAGTGACCTGTTGCTGCAGCTCATTTTAGTGAGAAAATGGCCAATCACTTTTGTAAATTCTTACTAATCTTTGTTAGCCCATGCCGCTAACTGCAATTTTGGGGCCTTTACTCAATCTATTTCAGTAAATTTAACTCTGAAATGCATTGTTAGATTGATATTGAAAACCGAAGAAAAAAAATTAAGTTAAAAATTCGTTCACTGTTGAAAAACGTGATTTCTCCGGTCGCTTCAGTTTGACGAGCGCCTGATTTCATCATGTTGCGTCTCAAATATGTGTTTGAAGATATTGGGCTTCATGAAGTCTTTATAAACAGTTGTAAAGTCCTTGAAAAGTCCTTGAATTTTAAGGCACATAGGAGTGTGAATTCTCTAGTAGGTTCCCTGACTTCAAAGGAGTGAAGCCGACCTACCAGCGTGTCTACGGAACCGGATGCGGCAAGCAGAGACGAGAACTAGCATAGATTTCTCACCCTTCTATCCAATCCTGCTCTCCTTGGCATCACATCAAAACCATGCCATTTGAATAAACATTGTACATGTTTTCCATACAGGAAGGGGGGGGTTGAAGTACAGAAATCTAGAAAGGAATAAAGATGTCGTTAACGTTATGCCCTATCCTAGACTGTAATTATTGATCCTGATTGTGTTGGATTTCACAGTTCCACTCTGGTTTCTGTTCATTTGTACTTCACAACTTTCACTGTCATGTATTGATATACTATACCTGTATATGAATCCTCAGCCAGGCAAGAAGAAGAAGATCTGCTGCAAATATAGATCTAGACAGCATATTCTGTTGAGTTTACTTTCATCAAACTGTCAATTGACCAAGGAATTAATTGTAAATAGTGACTGCGAATTCTTCTGTACATGTGTCCAGGATTTTACCTTTTCCAGAAATACTGTGCATTTGACAATACATTCCATAAGTGCATAATTCTTTGATTGGATACTGCAAAACAAGTTCTAGCAGTAAAATCCCTGCTTTATATAAAAAATCCCAGATTTTTTTAAAAGAGAAATCTCTGATTCGCCCATGATGGGGTTTGCCACTCTAGGAAAGGGATTTTATGCAGTCTTATGTAACTGGCCCAGACCCAACATGAATGAAACAGTGAAACCGACTTGCATATTCTATCAAGTTACATCAAGTTATGACTCATACTCACCAGCGGCAACAATGATGGCAGATTTTTTTATTCCCCTGACAACACCAGTAAAGTTTTATTCTCCAGATAGCACCAGTAAACTTTACATGAATCGTTGAGGCCTGTAAAATGGATTTTAGAAGCCATCATTGCGTACTGTGGAATATTTTAGATCTAAATCTTTAGAAGTTGTCAAATGGTAAATCGAGCATTTTGCATGCTCTATTTTAGGTACTGTTGTGGATCTAGTATCACTCTAAAGATAGTCCAGAGATGTGCCCCAGTACATGTTACTAGACCGCCGTGACATAATTAAGAAGGGGAGAGTAGGGCAATTTTCCAATTTTTTTTATGAGAACAGTTTGACATTCCTGCATAATTTCAACAGCAACAATCCTAACATTATTTCTCTTTCCACTTATTGGCATTTTATATTGAGTCATGAAGGCTAGAGTGATTAGTTCGTACAATCATCTCTATTTTGCTGCCTGCCCCCTTAATTTCCAGGTAGTGTGAATTTTAGAAATTAGGAACACCTTCTGTATTTTATTTCTTAATCTTTTAACATTGTATCAGTGCACTTACTTCCATGTACATCAGATATGTGGTCTTATTATCTCTATTGGTCATTAACCATTATTTTAGGACCAAAAATGAAACCAAAAGTTTTTCCCTCCAGATATTCTTCCTTGACTATGGCAATACTGGGCCTGCTGACAACTCAGCCTTACATCAGCTGCCTGAAAAGTTTAAGAGCCAGCCTCCAATGGCCCTGAAGGCAAAACTTGGAGGTATCAGTCCAGTTGGAGAGGCCTGGACACAAGAGGCTATAGATGACTTCAAGAGCTTGGTGGAGGAAAAGTGAGTAACAGATTTTTGAATGTTTGTGACAGGCATTGGAAGTAGCTTCTTCTCTTCTCTTCAGTGAGGCTACAGTAACATAGCTTTCAAGAGCAGTACCCATGCAGAAGTTTGGATTCTATTCAAATTGGAGAACATATTGCTTTAAAATGGATAGTTGTTGGAGGAATTCCATTGACCCAAGCTTGCTAAACTTAGAGTTGGAAGTTACCATAAGGGATTCACCTGTGAGAAGCTATACTGTGACAACAGTAACTTCTGATATGTTACAGATAGAGCATTCTTGACAATTGTGTTTGGTATAATAGATGCAGGGTGGCCAACCCTCCCGAAAAAACGGGATTTTGCGGAAAAGTGCTTAAAATCCTGGGTTTCTCATAAATTTATTAATTATAATAATAATAATAACAAGGAAAAACACTGAATTAGCAAAACTATGAGCTTTTTTGGCTTCGTTGCAAGTGTGACATCCAGAACGTAACCTAGATCTACGTTTTTGATCGGGCTTTTACGTTCGCTATCACAATCAAACTGAGTTTTGCAGTACTCTTGCCGAGATTATGCACACGACACAATTCCCAAGCCAGAATAATGGGCATTTGTGTAAATTTACGACTGATAAGCCCATTTTGAACAGCCAGTGATGATCTGTCGCTTCGAGTGTCTAAATCTAGTCTAGGTCTAGAGCATTAGAGCTACCTGTCTGGTGCTGTGAGCATTGACTGGGCTTCTGGTATAACTCAGCCTCCTTTTTTATGCAGTTTTGTCTAAGTAACTAGCCCAGTGTCTACCGGGCTAGTAGATTCCCGGCTTCAAAGGACAAAAGCCGACCAGCCGTCTACGGAACCTTACGATGTGCGGCAAGTTCAGTGTCACGAGAATGAGCATAGATTTCTTATCTCCCACCCAACCCCACTCATCTTAGCATTACATTAAAACCATACATTTTGAAGAAACATTGTATTCCAATACGAATGGGGGGGGGGGGTACAGAAATGTGGAAGGAACAAAGATAATGGTTAATGTTATGTCATATCCTAGACTGCTACAATAATTGATCCTGATCGTGCTGGATTTCACCATAAATTCCACTCATGCTTTCACAATCATATTTTATATTGATACCATACATGATAGATCCAGACCAGATTATTATGTGGTCTTTATGTTTATCAAACTATCAAGTAGACCAAGGAATTAATTGTAAATAGTGACTGAATTTTTCTGTACATATTACCTGGATTTTATTTTATTTAGAAATGCTGTGAATTTGAAAATATGTGTAAATAACTGCTGTGTCCATAAATTCTTTGA
>JBCEWB010086259.1:0-12638 GCA_039654565.1 Peronia peronii
CCCCCCCCCCCCCCCCCCCCCCCCCCCCCCCCCCCCCCCCCCCCCCCCCCCCCCCCCCCCCCCCCCCCTCCCATTCAACCGACTTTGTTGAACTGGGCAACAATACAGTGAGTTTATATGAGAGGAAGAGAGCGATATCCAGAAGCGAAGATTATGGATAAACTATAGTTTGATATAGACACACAAATAGATCGATGGAGCCAGATATCGATTAGAAAAAGAGAGAGAATTCTTTGCATTTATGAATATTTTCCAAGCAATATAAATTTAATAACAAAAAGCTCGTTGTCACATTGCCATTTTGGCAGACATAGTCATTTTTTTGGATCTGATTAACATCAAGACATAAACACTGATCCTAAGACAGTTTCCCCGGACACTTTAAATGTTAAACTTGACAGATAACTTTCTAGCTTATGCATTGTGGTGAAAGGGTAGGTGTCACACAGATTAAGATATCCCCTTACAACTGGCGAAGACAAACAGAACAAACAAAGTCCAAGTTGTTATTTCTGTCTTGATGTGAACACTGCAAAACCCCTTACTTCCATTTACTTCATAACTTGGGTAATCGTTAAAAAAAACTATGGTACTGCAATGGCGAGCTGTTTGAGATAGTAGCCACTTTTGATATTTTCAGTAAGAAACGAATCAATGTTATCGATTTAACTCCGAAAAAAAAAAAAGTTAGTCAGTTCCCTTTTGTTTTCTTGTCCCTGGTGGCTTAATGTAAGATAGCCAATGCAGATTACGAAAGACATGAGGACTTTTTTCCCGATTATTTTGTATGTCGCTATTCAATCTTAAAAGTCCGATCACTTCGGCCTCAAGTATGGCCGTGTGGAAAGAAGACCAGGAAAACTAAAGGAATGGTAAAATTGGCACAAATGTCAGGACAAAATAGAATCGAATCGAATAAACATTGTTAACAAATGTTAACAAAATAATTCAATACTTTCCAAAACCAGAAACTGAAAGCTAATTGAGACTAGACACCTGATCTCAGTGGGCAAATAGACATGGAAAATTAAGTATTTTTTTTATACCGAACGTTTTATTTCTTCTTACGTTTCTTTTCTTTTGTAAAAATATAAACAAATAAATAAATAAATCTGTTTTGTTTCCAATATCGGATTATAGAACAATCTGAACAGAGAGGTGCCCCACCTTGCTTCTAAATGAGTATATCTTTTTCAAGAATTAATGTTTTTGTTTATTTTTAATTGTATAAGTTTAAAAAAAAGGGTGCTGTCAATTTCCACCTGATAAATGCTCCTTCTAAATAGTGCAACAAGGAAGCAAATGCAGCCATAAAACTCTAAATTAGATTTGTTTATCTTTTGTTTTAAATTAGAACTATCTTATCATTTATCCTTCAGCAGATGCAGAACACTTGAGTGGAAAAACACCAGTGTAACGGCTTATTATATTTAACTGACAGAGACATATACAATGACGTTATTTTAATAAAATCCCTGAGTTAGTACACAGATGTTCCAGATTCACTGTCATCAAACTCTTTGTTTTTCATAGGCAAGAACATCTTGAAGTACTTAACCCTAAACGTATCAAGGGGTCCATCTAGCCAGAGACTCACTCATGACACTTGGCAAACTGGAAACTGTGATGCCAAGTGGTGAGTAGCAACAATTTGCTGGTCACACAAATTGGTATATAGAGAGCTCAGTTTTTTTCCCTCAGGCAAGAAACTCTTTTTGTTTTCTTTTTCGGTTAAACTTAAATATATTAGACCAACAAAAGATCAGATAGTTCAGATATGTGACTGAAAATGCAGCTACACCAAAAGGCTTAGCGTTCCTACAACATTAGACATGCAGTCCAGTTTCAAGGCGAGTGACTTCAGTCCTCTGGAAGAAGAGAGAGGAGAAGGGAGCGAAAGATGCAGAATCCAAAAAGACACCATTACGATACGATAGCATCATTAATTACCCCGCCTCCCTTCATTCTCTTCTCTCCCCTACTCCTCCTCCCTAATTATTTGGGCGTAGAGATAGTAAAAGTCGAGAGCACTTTCTGTCATAGTGTATGTAACTGGAGAAATAATCACAAAGCTGAGCACAAGAACCAGTTTTTTGCCAATCGGCCCTTGACATTTTAGGGTTAACGTATTATCACATTTAACCGTGTGTAAGCTTGGGTAAAAGTAGTTCTAGCGAACATTACAATTAGTACTGACATTGGAGGGAACACTACTGAAACTAGCTGCAGACTGCCAACTCCTTCGCTCGTCGGAAGCTCACTGGGACATCATTAAACAGTCACAAGGAAAGAAAATAAATAATTGACATGGCCTTGCAGCTCTGACATCTGAGTACTTTCCATTGATACATAGTGACATTTGAGGATTCGATCACAATGTCAATGGCCCAGACTGAGAACGAACAGCCTCTGGTCACAAACATGACCTTAAGGTCATTGACAGTGTGCCTGTCCTGGCCCCAGTGTCTGAAAATCGGAATGACATTGGATGGAACAGGGGTTCCTCATTCTACGCTAAATTTACTAATGTCTTGTGGGAAATTATACCTTTCTTAGGAGGTTTATGATTACATCTATCTTAGGTGGAAAATTACCTATCTTGGGTGGTAAATTTATGCCTGTCTTAGTGTGATGAATCATATTTAGCTTATGTTATAAGTTTACTAGCACGGAGGTATGCGTGCTGTACATATCTACTCAGTAAACAAGTTGTAAATTTGTCATAAGTGAAAGAATTATGTCGTCGAACATAAGCGATAGTCAGTGCTGGTAGCATAAAAGTAATTGAACTGGAGTAACGATGTTAGAAAAGTTTTTTTTATCATGTTCACTTGTATCGTTTTTTCTTTTGTTGAAGGGTAAAGGATAAAATTCATTCCCGAAATGTTGCTTGAAAAGTTACTTTGAGGGTTCCTGTGATAAGAATGAACTAGGACATGGAAAGGGCTGGGGTAGGTGAGAGAAAGGTACAGACTGAGAGGTGGGGGCGGAGGAAGCACCAGATCAGAGAACCATATTTGGACAACTAGCACTTGTACTTTAACCCTCAGTGCGTCAGAAAAAAATTCTTGGAAAATAAGGGTTTCTATAGAGATATTTTTATAGACATAGTCAAGAAAAGATAATTATTTAGGCTAAAAGCAGTTAAAGTCAAACACTTTCCTACCAAGTGTATGCTACTGGGGAAATAATCCTAATGCTAACTACAAGAACCAATCTTTAGCAGTTCGGCCCTTGACATTCTAGGGTTAACGTATGACATTTTATCTCGTGTAAGCTTAGGTGATAGTTAACCTTACAGTAAGTACTGACATTGAATGGACATTACTGAAACTGCTGGTAGTATTTCAGTGTCCTCTTGGTGTCTACGTTTAACTCTTATAGTATGGGTTAAAAACTGTTGGAATGTCAGAGTTCTTATGATGTCGTTAATATTCTCGTGTTTAAAAAATGATGGTTTATGCTGTCAGGCGATATTTTATATTAGTACTTCGTTAATATATTGGTGCCGTTTGAGAGCGAATTCGAATGTAAAATGATGATGACCGAGATTTTTTTTTTTAACCAGAACGCCCCTTGTTACTTCAAGGTCAGGCATTGTCTGTGCATGTTTGTTTTCCCTTTGGTGCGGATGAGTGGGCTGGGATCCTAATTAGATTTGGTGAGATTTGAGTGCAGAAAGATCACACTTATTATGTACATTGGACGAAAGGCACGTGAACAAAAAGAAGAAGATATTATTCGGGCTGGGATTGGAAGTGGAACAGACAGACACTTTTTTATTTCCTTGGTCAAAACCAACTTGGTGCGGACGCCATATGTTAGCTTTCAGAGTTTAAGATAAACATTTCCCAGATAGATTTGGCCAAAAGAAGAAGGGAAAATTCATGCCGCTTCTGGAGTGGCTTGCCCCTGAATAATAAGCCTGAAACAGGGATCCCAGGTAACTTTCGATAGGTGAACAGAAAATTTTTGGACATTATTAAAATGGAAAGGTTTTAGAAGTAAAACTGAAAGAATAGAGGCTTGTGCTTGACTTAAGTTCTCTCGAAGAAAGAAGAGAAAGCAGAAGATTCAGAATCCACGATATAATACGGGGTGACAAATTACTTGTCATTTTAAATACTAAGAATAAACGTAGACAGCTGATTTCTGATCTCTTCAAAAAAAAAAAAAATAGATGCGAAAAAGCACAGATCCCAAACCCATTAGGTCAGTGGAAAGACCTGGCTGTTATTGTTGTCTCAAAAGAGATAAGCTATAGCTAACAAAAAGCTTATCTTCCGGATAAAATGAAAAAAAAAAACAAAAAAAAAAACCCAGACAACTTTGTTCCGCCATGCTCTCAAAGAAGCCATGAACTCTGTAAAACAGTACGGTACAACTGACTTTGATAGTCCCTGAAGTGTGAGACTGTGACGCATAGAAGAGAATCACATTTCAGTGTCGAGCTCCAATTTATTCGTGGATCGAGAAGATCCAGTTGGCTCTCTGAAATGCAACTGGGTATTTCCTTTCAAATATTTGATCCCATAGGCTCTAGTAGCATTGCTTTCACACAACTGTTTTCTTTTAACATAAATACAGTTTGTCTATTGCACTATTCTGGCACAATGACAGCATAAACATTGTACGTAGGTGTAATTTCTTACTCAGTACCAGCAGCGTTAACATGGCGGACAGGGACTGGAGAAGGGAAAGCAAGAATGAGAAGCATTTCTAGGTCTATGAACAATTATATGAACTTGAACTTGAACTCACTATGAACTGAGTGGATATACCTGTTCAATATCCAGCGTAGTTTTCGTCATAGGTCTGGGACATTTCCCAAGTTTGGGCAGCTGGCTCTGTACCCCGGCAGTCACAAGGCACAACAGGAAGGCACAAACTACTTTAGAAACCATTGTTCTGAAATGGAAACATAATAATATTGAAAAGAGATTTAGAAGCAAAATGACATTGCATTCCACAAATTCTTCCTACCTCTACCTCATCGTGCCCATTAGAGAAAGAATAAAAGATGATAGTAGGAACAAATTTCTGTTTGAAATGATTTATCGAAATCCACTCTTTGCTCCTGACTGTGATGGCAACGGGCCATCTAAAAAAGGACTTTAAGCAGGGAACACAATGCACTGAATTTGTTAGTATAAGTCGTTCTCTGGCCAGTGTTTGAAATTAAATGTAGATTTGTACCATAAAACTGTCAGAAGAAGCTGCTGTAAAGTGCCACTGGTTTTTTTTTTTTTAATGATTTTTATACGTGTTGAAGCAAAGATAGCATTATTTCTAAATGGTGATACATGTATAATACAAGGTTCTTTTTTAACATAGGGCCGATTATTAAAAATTGGAAAGTAACTAAAAGAAATGTAGCGGGCCTTGCTTTAACTCGTTCAGGACCTAGCCTGTGCACACTCCCAGTGTTAACCTAATTCCAATTCACTCATTTGTTGGAAAGATCGGGCACTTTTGGTGAGCTAACTGACCTTATAAAACCGGGGATAGCTTTCAAAACGAAAAGGCAGTAAGCCGTAAAACCTCTCCGATAATCTCCTATAATAGATGCGGAGTTAAAGGTTTAAAGTGTTTTGTTTTCTGTTATCAATGTCGTAGGTTAGGAGTTAGGTTCTAAATACGTTTTTCAACCTCCTGGTAGAGGTTATCTCGATGATTCTTTGTTGTAAAAAAAAAAAAAATCCTGTCTTTATAAAAAAAAAAATCCTATCTTTACAAAAAAACAAAACAAAAACAAAACTGCTTGATTTCCCTAATTTACTAGCCAGTCGATGTCTCCCTCCGTCTTATGGTATTCTTTTCTACAAGGCCGTTCCGGGCCCACGCCAGGAAGACAGTCGCGCGAGAAGGCAAAGCGTCCACAGCCCCAAAGCCCCAAAACAGCCCTAAACAGAGACCCCCCCCCCCTCCCCCAAGCCACCCCACTCACAAACACCTCCGCCAATGGCCTCCGCGATCGAACAGCCCGGTCGGACATGGTCATGATCATGTGATCAATGTCGTCTCTGTTACAGGTCAACTTACCTTTCGTTGGGTCACTAGCTGGTATCAATGAGTCTTGATGATCAACTCTTGCCGGGCTATCATTTCATTCTCGTGTCCAGCAGGTTTTTATATCCTCAGGTAGCCTCGATATCTGCAGTAAATCTATAGAAAGATTAACCTTCCGGATCTTGACCTTTGCACATTCTCAAAAAGTTCATTGTATTTTTAAGGAGTTTGAACTTGTGATGCCGTTTTCAGTCGGTCCTTGACTTGGACATGAAGAAGAAAATCCTTTCATTCTATCTTTCTGCGCGATGCTTATTTTCTCATTGTTCCTTTATTTCCTCTTTGTTCTTTATCTGTCTTGTTCTTTGTTTGTTTATTCTTGCCTGGTCCTTTACTCCGCCGTGAGTCGTTTGGGTGGGTGGATGGGTTGGAGGTGGGGGGGGGGGGGGGGGGAAGAGGGGTAAGCCTGAGTGATTTTCAAAACTAGCTCTATCCACCTTCTCTATTGTGATGCAAGGTCCTGTGGCCGTAGATGACTGTAGTGCCTTTGGATGACACAACTTCAACTCTAACCCTTACCCTAACTCTAACCTTAACCCTGATCCTAAACCTAAGCCCAACTCCAATCTAATCCTAGAGGAATATTTCTATAATAAGACGATGTATGTTCCTTTGGATCCGCCAGGGTTAAATAAGCACTGTGGTATCTATGCATCCAATTCCCTATATCTTTCTTCTATGATTCCACCACTGACCATGCCTTTGGATGACACAACTTCAAGTTTAACCTTTACCCCTAATTCTAACCTTTATCCTGATTCTAAACCTAAGACCAACTCCAATCTAACCCTAAAGGGATAGTTCTATAATAATTATGACGATGTATGTTCCTTTGGACCCGTCAGCGTTAAATAAGCACTTTGGTATCTATGCATCCAGTTCCCTATATCTTTCATCTATGATTCCACCAGGGAGAAGTGGGTATAATGATGCCTATTATTCCAGTTTCTATTTGGAAATAATAAAAATTATAATAATACTAAACTTAGTTAGTAATAACAACAATGAGACATAGCGTTTGTATTCAACACTGTTTAGTTGTAGTCTAATGACATTCGCAGATGTGTAGTTGCTGTTATTGTTGTTAATGTAATTATTGCCCTTATCATTCTTGCTATTGCGGTCACTTGTTGCCATGATTATTTTATCGTCGTTTTGTCATTGTTGTTTTCGTTTTTATCACTATTTTATTTCTAAGTTCGTATTCCATTTCTGTCGTCGTTGTTGTTTAAATGTAGACTCTTCACCATTGATGGCATTAAGACGGACAACAATATTAAAATGAGTGAGATGACGGGCAGAGGGAATAGTAGCTTCGCATAATCATCTATCCATCTGATGTCGAACAGCTGTGTACTATGGTGCTGTGTACTTTTTTGTCTTTGATAAGAGATGGTACTGATATACAAAAAGCGGTTTGCAAAAAAAAGAAAAGTTTTCAAAATTCTATTATTATTCAGATGTTATCGAGATAAAACATGATTAACTTGTATTCACAGATCACATTTCATTTTTTTTCTCTTAGGAAATCGAAGAAAGAGTCAGGCAGCTCTAAAGAGATGGACAAATGAAAACTACTTTGAGGTCAAATAATTAAGGCCTGTTAATTAGGATTCAGAAAGTCTCTGTTTACCCTGAGAAATAATTTGTAGTCTCAGTTATCAGCTTCCGAGTTGGTAGAAAAAAAAAGTGATTTCTATGGCCGTGTGATAGTTGTCGTAGGGGCCACAATACATGGCTGCTTTCCCGTGGATCCATACTGATATTAAGATGGCCCTGCCTGACACCGTCATCAGTATCATTCCCGTGACAATTAAAGTCATTCGGGTGCCATGCTCGAGGCAGCGGTTAAAGATCTCCATTGCTTTCGGTTTTCTACCCTGGCAGTAACAGGATGACAGTCTAGCTGGTCTGTTCTTTCCTGTTGCCAAATTAGGTCTTGCATGTTCTTCTTCTTCTTTTTCTTCTTCTTCTTCTTTTTCTTCTTTTTTCTTCTTCTTCTTCTTCTGTATCTTTGCTTTCCAGTATGCCCTGGAATATGATCTCAGACAAGAAATCATGGAGGTACACATGTTCCAGCTATGTTAATTTGTGTTGCTAAGTGAAATATATTTCCGTTTCACTGCAATTCTAGATTTGCCGAATCTGACAAAATTATTTAAAAAATATCACTGTAAAGGGAAGAACAGGAAAGCGGGCGCTGTAGAGAGCAGAACAATTTCAACTTTCATATTTGAGCTGCGGGGTCATTTTATTGGCCTGATGGGCACTTGTTCGGGGGTCTCACGAGTATGGGGGTCCCATGGTAGTTCTGTAAGTTAACTTAATATGTTCATTTAACTTAACGCGTTTCAGTATATTACTTCGTCAGGGGATCCATAATGCTGTAAAGATAGCCTTGTTGAACTATAGGGCCAAATTAATGAAAGACAATCGATAATCAAGCAGACATTCAGACATTTTTGTTTGTTTGTTTGTTTGTTTGTCTGTTTGGTTGTTTGAATTAGACAATATTTAAGGTGAATTGGTTGAAAATTTCAGGGTTATCCACAATTAACATTCAAGAAGAGCTGTTCGAAAATATATATGTGAGGATGGTTGAACTTCTTGAAAACACAAAGTGTATCTAATTTGGTATCCTGACGCCAAAATTTATCGTAGGCTGCCCGCCCCGACCTTTTAAAGCACACCCCTTTAGTTATAAATTCAATAAAGAAGAAGTATAAAATTAGAGTTATATATGTGAACAAAACGGGGTAATCTTAAATAACTTTTAAAATGTTGTCATGGGTTAAGGAGATACACACAAAACAAAGATGCAAACTTAAAAGAAAATGCCTGAAGAAAGAAGAAGAAGAAGAAGAAAGAAAGGAAAAGAGATATCGGTCGAATAACAGTGAACCAGACAGAATTTATGCCAGGAAGATAGACTGGCTGCCTGAGTCCAGACAGACAGAACAACACAAAATATTAATGGTAACTTCGGCCAAAGGGATTCGGTTTATGGAGAGCAAGAAGTGTTCATCAATTATAGATACAATGGCAAGTGGCAGCTCCAAACCTTTATGGGAGCGGAACTTTAGGTATTGGATGCCACGTATATAATAATTATATGGCCGACAGGTGACGACGAGCCTGCGAGACATCCTGAATTCCCATCGGGGAGGTCGCTCAGAATTGCATTGGTTTTACTGCATTTTGATGTGCTGTCACCCTTCCAACAAAACAGTTTGTGAAACAGAATGTCACTCTAGTAACATCACTCGAAATCATTGTTGTACATATTTCAACACCGTACAGTGAACCCAGCCGTAAACATTGCATGTTGGTCGTTGTCAAAACTTTATACGTGTAATTATTTTCACATGTAAAAGAAATATCTGTGATTCTCTTTTCTTTTTGGTTTTTAAAAGCTATCTCTTAGTGTGTCACATGTGCCACACTGGGCGATCAGCATTGAGGAAGGATCTTGGACGGAAACAATTATAGTCACGCACAAGGAGAATAGATATCGCGCAAATCAATAAGTAAAGTTAAGGACTAGTCCTCATTGTGTACTCCCTGATTTTGATTCCACATCTGATACATTAGTTTCCGGTAGTGACACTGAGGTCTTTTTCTTAAAAGCACAGATGGCAGTACAGAGTATGTGACCACCATCTTCATTAATCAGTCAATGCCAATACAGTTGGAATACAATTTTGAAGAACAGCACTTCGTTTGCCAAACATTCCATAGCTGTGAAACAGATTCTACAAAAATATTTACATCACCCACGTTCTGATATTTACGAAATGATGCTTTAACAGTTGGTATAAAGACAGTTAAATTCATGGACTGAGGAATGGAATGTAAAGTACAAAGTAGGAGCTCAGCCGCGCCTTTCTTTAATCCCACCGGATCACTGGGCATAGAAAAATAATAATATCAGCTTTTGTGGCCGAAAGAAAAATCTAATATAAAAGACAGCACTCGAAAATTACAGGCTGGATGCAGTAAGAGTAACGCAGAAATTAGTGGTACAATATGTCTGAGATTTCCAAATTATTTAAGAAAATATATAAGGACCAGTTCAACTATTTTATACAAACACGGTATGAGACAGAGGATTGTTACTACAGCAAACGTTGCTTTAACAAGAAAAAATGGGAATCATTACACGTGAAACGAAATCTGGTATCTTGACTTCGCGAACGAAGACCAGGAAGGACGGCCACGTTGACCTCAGGCCCGCTCGTGGCTGATGAGGCCGATCTGGGACAAACAGACTCTGTTGCAGTGACGACAAGTGAAGGTCTGGCTAGGGTTGGGATTTTCTGAGGTGGAGTCATCCCTGGTCTTTCTCCTCTGGCGTCTTACCTTCTGGGCGTCCCGGTGAGTGGTCTCAAAGTCTTTGAAGGTTGTACGTGAAATAAAATAAAATAGATTTAAAGTGCATTTTATGCAAAGTGAACAGGCCATTATCATGTTGTAAATCAACATAACTCAGGCAAATCTGTGTGAGCTGGAAACTATAACAGAGGAGGCTTCTAAGCATTAAAAAAAGCGCATCTTAGGGTACCAGTTTTTATATTATAATATATAGACCTTTTTTATACACTGATTTCTGATTGCTTTGATTGTTAATTATGCATTTATTTGCTCAGAAGTCCCAGTAATACTTACAAACCTATGGTGTCTAGCTTTTTAAATCTTTTAATAGATAAAAACTGTTTTTTCACTCTTTAAAAAAAAATAACCACATTCTTAACATTATGTAATATGATTTCAAGTGCTCACTCACTAACCGAAAGCATGCGCAGGTAATGTGACCCGCTCATAACCTGAGAACTGACATCCGGCAGGGGTTAGTCTTCCCATTAACTAAGTGCACCCCATGCCGTAACCACTTGCCTGTACACCATGATGTGGTGAGGGGAATCAAAGAGCATCTCGACAACGCCACAACTCGGCTCGTCTCAAACGTTCAGATCACGGTGTACTCATGCCCAACGATTGTAATGCTTGTTTGTTTGGTTGTGTTAGGGTTTAACAACACATCAGCACGATCACGGTTATATTGTTTAAGATACGTTTCCACGTCAAGAAGAAGAGAGCGAAGAGAGCGGGACAGAAGACAGGAGCAAAGAGAGAGAGAAGAGATGTCACCCCTGGAACGTCGAGGATGGCATTTCATGGCAGACATCCCACCGATGGCGGGCTTTCACCGTCTGCAGATGGGAGCAAAGAACCTACTTTATATAACACGAGTCCACGCGGAGGAGATTGTAATACATTGTGAGAAACGTTTTTGTTTTGTTTGTTGTCTATTTACAGCAAAGTTTACTTATTTCCTATTCCCCGCTATTCAAAATTTAAGTACTGTTACACTGGCAAATACTACAAGCTGGCCACGTTCAATCATTGGTGGAATCAATCACGTAAGATATAAAAGGTGTAGGAGAGGATAGCCAATCTAAGCGATCATCAATATTGTGGCACCAGAGCAAAATACAGATTGCTTCAACAACCTGCCTAAACGAAAAGGGCCGCTAAAGCAGTTATAGTGGTAGGATTCAAATGTAACTTCAACACTATAACCCACTTCATTCCATGCAGTACTTCAATCTTTAACTACTTAATTTTTGCTTACTGTGTTACAAGAGAGATTGCAAAACTAAATTCCCTGTTTTCTCCACACTGAATTTCTGGGTAAAGTGTTCCATCGAAATACGTACGTATAGGTCTAAATCTCTACAGTTCTATTCAATGTCTGTTCTCTGTGTCGGGGGGCATTCTGGATTTTCTGGTTCTCACTCGAATATTCATATAAGAGAAAGAGAGGAAGAGAGAGAGAGAGAGAGAGAGAGAGAGAAAGAGCGATAAAGAGAGAGAGAAAGAGACAGAGAGAGAAAGAAAGAGAGAGAGAGAGAAATCTAGAAACGACGGTAATGGCATAAATGATAGATGTAGGTAAAAAGAGAGAAAAATAATTAATCGAGCTGAAAGAAAAAAATCAGAGAAGACACTAAAAAACAAAGAAAAAGGATAGGAAAGAAACTTCATTTGATTGTTCTTTATCTCTACCAAGAAAAAGAAGGTTGTTTCATGTAGAAAAAGCTCAAGAATATCACATAATACGATCTTTAGAAAACGACAGAGCCCACAAGACCGGAGTCCTCCCAGGGGATGAGGGACTGGGCCAGGAGCGGGCGTGGAAGGCACGAGAGATAATTAGTCAGAGAAGAAAAAATAGAATTCAATCTGGTCTCCTCCATAGTTCATAACTTTTTAAGTACAGTAAACTTTCTTCACACAGATCCAGTCCAAGGAGTACTCTCGTATTATCCTCCAGCGCTATAAAGACATAAAACTCCATTTCTTTCTTTCTCACTTTTTTCTTTTTTCTTCTTTCTCTCTATTTTCTTTCTTTCTTCTTTCTTTCTTTTATTTTTGCCTTCTTTCTTACCTTATTTCTTTCTTTCTCTGTGCATGAATTTATTTATCGGTTTATTTGTTTATGTATGTATGTATGTATGTATGTATGTATGTATGTATGTATGTATGTATGTATGTATGTATGTATGTAT
>JBCEWB010086270.1:1282-12637 GCA_039654565.1 Peronia peronii
CTATTCTGGCACTTCGCAAGAAAATTCACTTTTCTACCCAACAACTGGGTCAAAGAACTGGCTAAAGCCCCACACTTTGTCCAAGTTAGACTTCCTCTTCCTCAATGCTCAAAGGTACAAGAGGACAGACAATGAAAAAGGGAATTAGATCAAAATGAATTAAAATTTTTCGTTTACTATATATAGACATTAAAGGTGATTTACAGAACATGCTCTTAGCAAATAACAAATGTGTTGTATAACGTTCACATTTTGAGAAAGTCCAACCATTTCATCATCACATCAGACAACAGAAACATGTCATGTGAAGCTAACGATTTCGGATACTCTCAATAATTCTCCTATCAGTCCAAGATATGGGACTGATGCCATGAAATCCTCCACATTTTGAGATAACTTCCATGGCCTCACAATGAATATTCAGACTCATGGAACATGCAATAATATCAGTTCAATTTTCAGGACTTACTTGACAGCCCTGTCATAAAATAATAGAAGCCTCAAATGAATTGTCCACATTTTGAGACATCTCCAGTTGCTTTGTAATAAAGTCAAACCACAGAAAACTGCAATGAACGAAGAAGTGCAGAAAAAGCTCACAGATCAGGACACACTTGATAGTTCTGATAATTATCTCAAGCAAATGAAACCTGAGATAAGCTGCCCACATTTTGACACCCTTAATAACTTAATCATGAAGTCAAACCACTGAATTTTTAAAAAAATGAGATTGCAATAAAAGATCATATGTCTTGTGCCCAGAGCAAATGAGTTGGAAATCGCCTCGGGCGATCGCGAGCTACAGTCATTTTTAACTATTTTCCAATTCAGATACCAAAAAAATTTTTTTAGGTTAGAAAAGGTTGAATTTTTGTCTTGTGGAAAACAAATAACAAATTTTGGTATCTCAGTCGGAAAATAGTTAAAAATGGCCGTAACTCAAAATCGCCCGAAGCGACTTTCGACTCATTTGCTCTGGGGGCAAGACATATGTTTGGACACATAAGACATGGGGCGAGACACTTTCAGCTGTTCCATTATGAGCTCAACCTACTAAAAAACAAAAAGCAGAAAGCTTACATTTGGAGCCAAGCCTAGCTGTTCCATCATTAGCTGATTCATCATCATCTGATGCTGTAGCAAGGCAGCCATGTCTGGCTGGGCATGGCTGGGGGCAAAGGCTGGGAGAGAGGTGGTGGCTGTCATTGCCGCTGTTGCTGATGAGAACGCTGGTGCTGATGATGACTGATGAATAATGGGAGCCACTTTCTGCGTATATTTCAGATTTGAATTCTGATCTGTCCCTTGTGCAGCAGTCTAAAGAGAGACAATTCCTGACTTTACCCCACTGCTGCCTTTCTAAGCATCTCCTGGACTATTTATCACATATGAGGAGTGGAAATGGATATAATACCAAGTCCATTTTCTTTTTTCTTTAAACACGCTTCCTGCCATATTTACAGGGCAGACTTTGTTGTGCTTATTCCTTCCTTTTCCTACAAAACAAACTAAAACATACATGTACATGGAAACTTGTCTAGTTCTGGACCCATCCTTCCTAAGACATTGAAGAGGACCATTTCAGCTTTTTTGTTTTTTTCTCCAATTTTTTTTTTTTAATGTCCCCATTTGATTACACATTTTATGCCTTGTAGATAGAAATTAAGCAAAGCAGAGACAAATCATATAGAAAATGATCACAATAAAAAAAAGAGAGAGAGAGAAAGGTGGTGTCAAAAGTGTAACAGTTCTCACTAACCACTCAAGATTTATCCATACAATTCAAGCCAAAGTTCTTCAAACTTTGCTGATAACTTAAAACCAACAAAATTTTAAGGTACCAACCCTAACTTCCCAAACAGTTTGTCCCTAAGTCTTATATTTTCATGTACTTTGTTCCATCATGAACTGTAGTTTATCAGATAATATACGGATATGATTTGTACAGAAACATGAAAGTTTAAAAGTAATGAACTAATATCTAGACTATTTTCATGGCAAAAAAAAAAAATGTCAAGTATTAGCAAAAGGGTATAATTTTAAAAAAACTTCAGCTTTGCATTTATACATATACATATCCGATCTTTTTCTTTTGAGACAAACTTAGTCATTTTCACTTAATTAGACATTTCCCCAACATTACATATTTGATCCATTTCCTGAATTTGAAAAATGAGGATTCTTTCATTTCAAATCTAACAGTTAAAGCATGAACTGTTATTCATTCACATGCATGTCACATGTTGACTTTGGCAGTGTCTCAGATATTTTAAACAGTGGAGTCCTCTAAATATAAAAACAGGGAGACCAGAAATATGTGTTCATCTACAGCAAGCTTTATCTTAACGACAATCCATAGGCAGGATCCAAACAATCAGACCGTTGACCATGTTTATCTGGGAAAAGATATTTCTTCCCTAAGTTTATTTTATGAGGATTTACGGTCTCATTTCTATTTTCATTACTATCTGATGATGCATTTCTATTCTTTCCATTGTAATGCCATTATATGTGATTGTTGGACATTCTCATCCTGTTTCTCTGACATGTCTTGCTCACCTGATTGAATGCCAGACGCCTGGAGTTTTCTGAGGGCTGCTGAGTACTCAATGGAGAGCTCTCTGAATGAATGGGTAAATACAAGCCAATTTAGTACACGTTCCTAGCGCTTCTACTGTGCCTGAGTCAATGTCACATGGCAGCAATACAGTCACTGATGCCAAGCTACCCAGCATTTATTAGTTTTGAGCAACTTTTGACTTTTCACAGTTGTGATAAACTGAATTCACATTTTGTTTTCATTACAGGTGAATCAGTCTATGCAAATAGTGGCTATTCACACTGAACAGATCAGACCTGATCAGGAATCAATAAACTTATTGTCATTATCTGATCTTAACAAACAAACCTGATTGAATATACTTACCATTGATTGATAAACAAATACATTCTAAATCAAGGGTGATAACTTCTTTCCATGATAAATTTTATCACAGGAAACATGTTTGACTGACAAAGTTTGAAAAAAATGTAATGAAAAAGCAATCTCAAGAACTTGTGGTGGTTACTCTTTCAACAACATGCACAATTATTCTAGACAGATTCTCCCAAGCACAGTCCCTCCAAGCATGTATATGTATAAATCTTATGATTCAATCATCATGCTTTTTATTTGCCTTGATTTATTACCCATTAACCCTTTCATTGCTCTGCTAACCTGTATCATATGTTACGATCCACTGCCAAGAGTGCAGTTTTGATATATGCCAACATTATTCGTATGGATCTTGTATCTATAGTTTGTATACCTGTGTTTAATGCCATTTATCAATGGCCAAAAAAAGTTGTCACTTATGTTTGGCACACCAAATTTTTTTCTTTGTGCACAAGAGGGAAAAGGCTTAGCAGTGAAGGGAATTAAGAAAAAAGTTTCAGAGCTTATATATTCTACTTACCCAGCTTTTGAATCAGAATCTCCACCCTTTTGATATGTAACTCCACGTCGTTCAATTCATTGACACTCTCAGGGGTACAGAAACTTGGGGTCAACATCTTGTTCAAAATACGCTTTCTGCAGAGGGAATGATGGGAGAGAGGAAGAATGACAAAGGGCTCACCTTGCAAGTGTTATCATATAACAACACAAACTGGACTGAACAATGAGATCCTGAAGGCCAGATATCCACTCCTGTCAGGTTTTATGCATGCACACCAGGGATGTCAAACTGTTTTCACCAAATGAGATACGAAGCACTTCAAACTTTGATCTTCAAAAAACCACCAAACACTGGTTCTCATCCCGACATGTGCAAAATTGTATTGTACCTCTGGTGTCACTGTTACGGACCTGCCTACCCTCATAACAGCGGAGGAGGATATCTGACTCAATAAGGAGGGAAAATCAGGGTAAAGGAGGGAAATTTACCGACCCATATTTCCTACTTAGAAATACTACATATTACATAACTACACCAATAGAATGTTCGCATGTGAATTTAAGGTTTCATTCGATATAAATATTACACATTAAATTAGATCTGCATTTCTTACATTCTTTGCAGACTCATAACATAGTGAACAGTTTTACTTTAATTCGAGTATAATTCTAGTGCATTTTGCACTGTTCACAAAAGTTTAGAAAATTCATTGCACAAATTTCTATTCTTTTGTGCCAACCTTTTACATTTCTGAAGGAAAAGGCGCGCTACCACTTCACTGTAGGGTGGGAAGGGGAGTACGTGGTAGGTTCACGGTCAGCCCGCCACTCAACATCTCCGCTTTCCCTTTGATCCAATGCTCCGACCACAGACCAGCATTTCACATCTGTCTGCTTCTGCATGTAACAATTAGTAATATTGAACAATGGATTCTTGACGGCTCTGATTGCCCGTGGGAAAGTAGAGGATGGTGCTGGTGGGCTCACACACTTGGCAGGACTGAGTGTTGGTGGGGGATAGCAGTGGATGGGGAGAGGAAAACTGATTGGACTATAACTGATGCATGGCAGTGAAGCAGTTAAATTCTGGCAGTGACAATGATAGCTACAAGAAGTGGGCGTATTAGCCATTTCGTAGACAGAAAATAGTCCATGAGTGAGACAACCTCCATCACAAGTGCCGGCAGGGACATTCGAATAGAATGACAGGCCGGTCAAATTTCACATCAAAATTATGTTGGAATCGCCGAGACTCGATCTTTTTTTTTTTCCCCATCCCATTTACGTAAAGTAAGCAGACAAGACCAGTAGGCTTACATGATGATGCACGTTATGAGCAGCCCATCATCTTCTGTCCAATGACGTCACGAGCGATCTTGGGCCAGCAATGATTGGATCATGAATGACAGGCGCATGTGAATGACCACTTAGCATGAGGGCGGGATGAGCAGGGTGTAACACATAAAACTACGTATGGACGAGGCTACATCATGTACTGTTGGCCTACAGACACAGGCCTTGGCAATGGCAGCAGGCAGGACCATTGCCCATGGCAACAAATGGGAGAACGCAGTTTTCTTGTTGGACTATGAGTGAAAACTGTACTCCAGCGGCATTCAGAATGAAGCCAAAGCATGAAATGCGGAAAAACTAGTATAACATATTTGAATTCGTCTGAATGTAGGAATTTATATTTACGGCGCGGGAAGGCGGGATACTGAGTAGAAATGCGGGATCGTCCCGCGACGTAAGAGGGTACGCATGTCTGCTGTTATCAGGGGGGACTTATACTGCATAACGAATTATTGCAAAACCAAGATGGCTTGAGGACTCCACAAGTTGGCTGTTGATCGGCCAAAAGTAGAAAAGTGGATAAGAAAGTCAGAATTCCAACTTGTTGAAGTTTGACATCCCTGGCACATGACCAACGATTACTGTATGTTTTTCAATGGGTTTATTTCAGTACCCCTTATTAAAACATATTCTGCTCTCAGATATTAATATATCCATATGACCCATGGCCCCTAGAATATTGTACTTGCTATGATACATTTACGGCTAGCAAAACACAGCGAACTGCTGTCCTGCTTTGCTCAAGCACGGAAATATGGCATGGTGTTTGTCCAAGCATTCTTTTTGAAACTTGAAAGAATTCAAGATACAATGGCTTGTAGCAAATTAAGCATTTTGACAGACCAGACTTCAAACTGAGTTGGGCCATTTTGAGAAATAGAAAGTAAAGTTTAGTAAAAGAACTCTAACCTTCCTCAGACACTGGAGAGCTAATTAAAAAGGTTCATGTGAGTGTAGAAGCATAAAAACCCTCAGCTCTATCACTTATTCACCTTTTGATGTTCAAAGAGTTAAGCACCAACTGCAGATCCTCCAGACCTGGGGTGTCTGTGGGATCATCCACTGAGCTCTGGGTCTCCACATCATCACAGGCACTGTCACTGGCTGTGACATCATCCTCTCCCTGAAAGATCACACAAAAGGATTAAACAACCATGAAATAATAAAACTTAACTCCAGAAGTATCAAGCGACCAATTTAATCCAATAGTGGTCTTTATATTCTTATATATATATATATACGTTTGAATAATTCTTCAAAATTGTCACAGAGCTCATCTAAGGCCACATTCTAGCCTATACAAGTTTTCAAAACTACACATGCTGAATCTATCTTGCCTAGGCTCCTGAGATATTTGTTGACATTCACATTGACATAACTGAATTCACACAGGCTTCTTGGAAACAACACTGGGAACATTTAACTCATTCTCTCCATAAAGCTGGGCTCGCCGAATTTCACCTATAGACGTAAAATCGTATTCTCAGCTTGCAAAACGCAAGAACTATTCCAGTCCATTTCTGTCCATGTTTTATAGTTATAGCCTTGATCTGACATGAATGTCTGCATTGGATGTAAACAAAGACTTTTGTTTCAGTTTCAAAAGTTCACGAAGTGCAGAACAGTTGTTTTGAAGTGATTTGGAGCCAGTTTTTTATCAAGTTCGTTCGTCTGAAATCAGATCAGGGCCATGGCTGGCAGAGAAGTGCCCTAAACGATGTCAAGGCTTCAAAGCTGGCTTGAAATGGAAGAAAAAGACTTTTCTAATGGTGATATAGATCTAGATCTAGAAAGTGATAGTTCTAGATCAAGATCTAGATGTTGAGAGTGAGTGATGAGAAAAGTGGGCGTGGCAAGAGGCCAACCAGAACCTAGAAGATCTATCTAGATCTACACGTAACGCTGGCAAGAAGAGACATCAAGGCAAATGAAGATAAAGAGGAGTGGACTATTGTAGAATAGCAGCTACAACTAGAACTAGATCTAGATCTAGGATTCCGTTCAACCCACCCATATGGAGGAGCCCAAATTCTTACCTTCAACATGTGAACACACAGCCTCAAACCGATGCTCAAATACATTGGATTATAACCTCTCATGAACTTGAAATGCTGTCAACATATTCACTAGCGGATTACCTTTCCTTAGATGTATACTTTGGATAATACAAGCCTTCAAGTGGTCTTCTACCTTTGGGTGGGTAAAAATAAATTTTGCTGAACTTAACTGAATTTTCATGTTTTACCTTCAGTTTTTCTTCTCCCTAACCCTACTAACATGTTTTCACTGTTATTTGGATATTTATTTGTGTTCTCCATTCAGTTCTCTTTCATTTGATATATATAATATTATGGGGTTCCAATCAAAAATAGAAACACAATATGTGAAAATGAGAGGCATGATTTCGTAATTTTGTGACACACGTAAAATAATTATGTCCAGACGCGAACAAAATTCCGGAGGGAATGAGTTAACAAATCTCTTTAAAATATTCAAACAATGAAAGTAAGGAAACCCATACAAAAGAAAAATATTGAAGATTTTTATCCCTAACTGACAGCCTCACCTTCCAGTAAGGATCTTCTGGATCATACCATTGTAGTATTTCTAAGACTGTTGCTTTTATCTCCTCAAAGGCCTCGCCTTCTCCATACAGCTCAATCATCAGTGGTATGCTAGGGAAGCAATGAAGATTTTTTTGTTACTATCATTATTATGGATGCAGTCTTTCATTTCAGTCCAAAAGAAAATAAGATTATCTTTGCTTTAAAGACGTGCCCATTTGTGAAGAGGAAATTTAGTGAGTAGAATTTTAGAATTTGGAAATTTTGCCCAGACAGTGCCACCTTCACCTACTCTTTATCCGACTTTTAATTGTGGAATTTTTTTTTAATGTGTGTAAAGTACAGCAGATCTCCCAGATATATTCAATCTTTTCAGAGAAGACTAGCTGTGAAAGTTCACTACTAAGAAAAAAAAGCAGGCAGGTTCTAATCTTTCCCATCCTCTGATGAAATTCAAACTGGTAACACTTTTCAGTCATTGAGAGACAGACACTTAACCCCTCAGTCATAGTGTTGACCTGAGTGAAGAATAAAAAGAGCAAAATTGTATTCAGGCTAAGTGGTGGCTTTAGTCTGGGACTATGCACAGTTTCCCCTATCAAAGTTTCTGATACAGGGTATCTCAACAACAACAACAACAAAAAATGTGCTCATTCTTTATATACATGACAATAAATGCATTGTTTATTGACTGAGAAACAATATCAGCTTGACAGTTAAATGCACAAATACATATTTACAAATGTTGGTATTACAGCCATCTAAATTCAAACACAGCTGATAATGCAGACCAAAGGGCTTCAACTATCCTGTAATTGTTTTTAATCAGTAAATAGTAGCCTGTATAAGGATCATTCATTTGTCAAAATAAAACAAAAAACAAACAAACAAACAAACAAAAATGAAAGAATCTGTCTTTCACTCACATTCTGGGCAAGAAGGTGAAATGATGTCTAATGGTAATTTTTCAGGCATGAAAATTTACTGAAGTCAGTGAATAGAGCAATGAGGGTACTTCACTTTAGTTTATGTTCTCCTTATGCCTTTCAACCTCCTGATGGTGGTTATCTCAGCAGAGTTCACAATGGTTATATTCTCTTTATACCTTTCAGCCTGGTTGTGGTTATCTCAACAGAGGTCACTATGGTTTGTTCTCTTTATGCCTTTCAATCTCATGGGGATGGTTATCTCAACAGAGGTCACTTTGGTGAATAAAATGATTCAGCTATGACTTCTGCATGCTGAGATATTACTGTTCAAAAATACTCCCATGGTCAATAAAAATCTTTTTTTTTTTTTTCAAAAAAAGCCTGCTTTGAAATCAAAACAATACAGGATAAGTATTCAATGTAACTCCCAATGAAATATCATATATGTATCACTCTTTATCAAAACACCTCATTTGTTCTATTAAATAAACAAGTTACTTACGCTGACAATGAGAACAGGCTGAGCATTTCAGTGGCCTTTGTGATATAAGGAGCTTCATACCTGAAACAAATTTGACAATCCGTTTCACACAAGATTAACAGGGCTAATAAAGAAACAAAGCTACATTGACAGAGATAGGAAAAAACACATCTGAAACCCAAATTTACAAATACTTAGATATCTCAGAAGGCTCAATCTTTGACTGTGCATAGTAAAACATATTTCAGTTTTGATTTTTCAGCCCCTTTTGGCCATTCTAACATGCCAACTCAAAGCCAATGCTGTAAGATAATCATCCTACATGTTCTGAGCACTAACACGAAAATGTGGATAAAATTGTAAAAGGGCTTATAGCCTATGAGGTTTTAAATTTTGTTTTGTCCGTCTTCCCCTGGAAAAGAGCAGTTACTAAAAAAGTAAGAAAGTAACAACTCGGCTTGTGGCCTGGGTCTTGCAGCTTTTCCATGCCCATGTCCGAGTAAAATATTGAGAGAGCTATATGTGACACAGATATCGTCAACCTTCTCATGAGGGGGAGACATCATTATGCATACATCTTAGTGAGATAAAATAAGTTTGAAAATAAGTCATGACATTCACACAAAAGAGCCTATATTACGGCACATCAATTCATGAGAATAAGATAGAATTATCTATATAACATTATGTGAGAATATAACTCTTGCTTTTGACATAAGATACTTACAGATAAAAAAAAAAAGAACTGAAATTTTACATATTATTGTGTTCCTTGATGAGATGAGTGACAATATAAAAACAAGTCTGGCTTTTAATTAAAAATGCAGATCCCTAAAGTAAAAAGAAGGTTAAGATAAACGAATCACTTGTCTTGCTGATGCACAGTAGAGAGACAAAGAAAGATTACAGATACATTTACATTGTAGTATCTGTGTTTATAAAATTTCATTTTAACTTACAATCAACAAAGTAGTCTGTCAGCACAGATGAGACATGTTCAGCATCGTTGAGAAATACTGATACAAAATGTAAGAAAATATTTCTTTCAAGAAAGTTCACAGCATTTCCATTGCCTCCACTTCTCTTCCCAAAAACTGGACTGGGCCCTTGACGAAAATAGACTGCCTTTAATACACGTAAATGTCTCAACCCATTGTTTTGATACTCTATATTTGTGCTGCTAGTGCTAAGAATAAGATCGTTTCAGTCATCACTAAGTCAAGACTGCTTTGTTTGACAAATTTTCCTGTGTTCAAAACAATCAATTTTTATCATTCTTGACATATGGTGTATCAATGCCATTATCTGATAGTTAGCTTGAGGAAAGAGCATCAAATAATTGGTCCTCTAATTCCTGTATATCTTAGATACATCAGTTTTATGAACTAAGCATGCTATTTTTAGATCAATTTCATAAATCCCAAACAAAATCAGTGTAATGAATACACTGCAACGTACGAAAGACCGAACCAGACAAAGCCATAGCCGCGACCCCTACAAGAGGGTGAGGGACTGTGGAGATGAATTAGGGGTGGGGGATACCCATACTTGCCTCCCTAGCCTCACGCGTCAGATCCCAATGGGGCCGAGCTATCCCATTCCCAATATTATCTTTATTAATAGCATGTATGAGTATGAGGAACAAGCGTTAGTACCTGGCGTGAGCAGTAGAAGGCCAGAAGTTTTTATAGACTCTCTTTTATTGTAATACTGTGTTGTGTTGTCTAATCTGAGCCTGAACGGAACATCAACAAAGCTGATGCATGTGGACCCGGTGCGGGGAACAAAACCATCCTCTCCCTCCACGACTCCTGTGGCCAGAACTAGCTGTGACCTTCAGGCCAGATCTGTTATTTTAACAAGTGTAAGTGGACAAGGGAGGAACATCCGTAAGATTCGATGACAACCCACTCAGAGGGAGAGTCAGAATCCCGACAAGTATTGTCCAAGCATCTTTTTTTTTTTTTCTCCTCTTTTCCCTGAGCCTGCAAGTACGAAACGCACAAAGACAAAGTATGGGCAGGGAACCTGTAAGACCCAACAATATGCCAGGATATGATGTGAACATGTGTGTGCCTGTGCCACGAAGTACACGGCAGTGGGGAGGAAAGCCATCCTCCTCCCACCACACCCCGCGAGGTCACATGATATTATAATTATTTATATTCACCATTAAATAAGTTTACCTTACTGGTTTTGTTTTTTTTTTTGAATTTCGATTTCATCTTATTTTATTTTATTTATTTGTTTACATATTTATTTAATTTTCTTTTATTTGGCTATTATTATTTTTTTGTTGTTGTTGTTTTATTTTGTTTTGTAGGTCCCTGCTCCCATCTAGGGGACTGTGGACTAATTCAAAACAATTAAAGATAACACAATAAAGGCTCAACACTTTATCATTTGGCTATATTTTAGGTTGATCCTCAAGGGGTGGAGGTGGGGGGGATGTTTGATGTAGTTTTACAGAACTCATCAAAACGCTGGCAACCACTGCCGCAGCCCGACAGGATACTATAAAAAGATAGCTAAGATAGCCCTGAAAAGCTTAAGAAAACCTAACCTAAAAAATGTACAAAAGACAATAACAAC
>JBCEWB010086281.1:0-12637 GCA_039654565.1 Peronia peronii
AGAACATGTTCACAGTCCCATCGTCTTGGAGCTTCTGTCACAAAGAAGGTGAATTCCCCCCCCCCCCCCCTTTTCCCCCTCCCCTCCCGGCGCCTCGGCCGACTCGTTCATTGTCTGATTTATATATATTTAAGTGTATTCCAAGATGATGAGCAACTAATAATTATTATCATAGTGTATAAAACATAATCCGTACTTATCATAACAGTTCATGTTCGACTAAGCAAAAACCTGGAAATCCCCGGCGGAGTGTTTGTACCCCTGCTAAAAATGGAACACCCACTGATGTTTGTTGCCGCTCCACCACGAGATCTGAGAACAGTTAAATTGTCACCGGTCCCGTGCATTTCTCATTTTTTTTTTTTTTTATGTCAATGGTTGTGAACAGTTTGGAGTGTTTAAATTAGGCAGGAATTTCCAACCCTTCGCTTGGTCGGAACAAATCTACTACACTTGTGTATATATTCATCATGTTCACTAATGAGGTATTTCGAGGTCACTGATATCACCGTGCAACATCGCTCATAGAACTCACACATGGATTTGCTTGTATGATGTGGACAGTATGTCCGACAGCTCACCATTCATCAGGCCCTGCCTGACATGGTCGGAGCATGTATACAGAATAATCAGCGTGTGAGCTACAGTTTCGGATCTCTCGGTCATGTGACCGACCTCAGAATATCATTTGCATCTACAGACAGAAGGTCAGCGGGGCTACTGCGTATGCGTATGACATCATACCGCGCGAACTATAGACTTAGGGTTAGGTTTAGGGTTACGATTAGGGTATTTATAATATTAAAAACTTATTTAGATCGATTTAAATCTTGATCTTTGCATAAAATAACAACAACAACAACAAAAAATATCATGTCTGACCCGGTTTCTCATGTAAATACAGCTGACTGCCGTTTCCGCACATGCGCGTTAGGCCGGTTGACCTTCTATCTGTACATGGACGTCAAAATACCTCATTGAAAAAAAAATCAGGTGAAACCTTCCATGACATGAAAACGTTTATCACTAGCACATGAGCTGGGCCAGAGTCTAAACGAATCTCATTATTTGGCTGGTAATAAAACTAGCACTCCCGATCCGGGCGTTTGCCGACAGTGGGCGATTTCCCTGTCAAATCAAAGCAACAACAAACCGTCTTCCCGCCCGATCTTTCTTCTCCCACGCTCTGCTGATCAGCCAAGAAAGAAGCTTCAATCACAGGCGCCCCTTTTCCCTCCACTTTCTCTCTCTCACACACACAAAGGCAAAGATAAATTCACACACACACCAACACACAGTTCGCCCACGCGTTATGACCGACAGATTGAAGGTGGTAAAACTTGGTTACCTTTACGTGGGGGCCGGTTCGATGACTTCATTCACGTTTGACGTAAGCTGGTATCGATTATATCATGGTCAAAATGGTCCGTTATGAACTCCATAAAAAAAAACAGTAATGAATATTTTAAATGTCACCAGCCTACCTTATGAGCAAGTATAGTTTCTGAACTAGAACATTAAAACGATGTATCTCTATAAGTGATCTGACTGATTTTGAAGACAACATGGGCTTGAAGTGTGTCCGACATTTTAATTGACATACAACCGTCATTCATTTCATCCACATTGTATAGCCTGTGGCACGGTCGGTCATAAACACAAATGGACTTCGGCGAATTACCAATTCAGGAGACTATTGTTGCCAATCATGACAGCATCAACATCGTCCCAGTACATCGACGTCATCGGCAGGTGGTGTCCTTCACACAAGGATTGACGATCATAGTTTTGCGTTTGTTTGTTTGGTGGGTGGGTTCTGTTATACACAGATCCATACAGGTGACGCGTACGATTCCTAATTTCTTGTAAAAAGTCGAACAGCTTCTCATAAATAGTAATTAAATAATAATAATAATAATAGCACACAGACACCCACACGCACATACAAAAAACGCGCACACACAGAAATAAATAATCAATTAACAAATACATAACTCAAAAATACTATGTCAAAGTGTGGCTGTAACAGCTCTGTCAACAGCTACCAGGCCTGCTTGAGTCCAACATGCTCACGGAAGTCCAGAGATCATAAAGTTCAGCCCTCTGTATCTTTTCTTGCCAATCGTGTCACCGCGCGTATATCGCCTTTTCACCACGACGTCACTGTTCTCCACCGTATTTTCTACATTTTGTTCTTCAGAGCTAAAAAATTACGTTTGAAATACTGCATGTTCTAAACTCTGCCTTCTGCAAACATGTCCAAAGCAAGTTGCTCGATGGTCGATGAGCTGGTTCATATCAGTTCCAACATCGCATAGTATTTGTTTGTATTCACAGAATGTCTGCATTTCGCCATCGATATACTTCATTGTTAAAAAATGTTTGATCTGGCTTGACAGAATTCTGCTATTCTATTTTTGACCCTGGTGTTGTAGGAATTCAGACTGTGGTAGACAAGAGCGATTGGAGTATTGATTGAAATAAACTGAAGCACAATAACTTTGGCCAGCAATCCTACGATCAGTAACACCATTGACAGCAGCAACTACAAAGTCAACAACAGCAACATTAAATACAATGTCGACGACAACAACAACAATAATAAATCAGACAAACCATCGAACTACAATTTTGTTATTTATCTCTGCATACCCTATTTGTCATTTACTTTTTCTTTTACGGACGAAGCACTAAATGAATTCTAAAATTTGTCGCTTTAAATAGTTTTTCTTCTTTATTAAATATGAGCATGTTGTTTTGTATTTCTTTATACCTGACGTATTAAGCGGACAGCCGAGTGGCGGTTTTGCTCTTAACGTTCAAAGCACTTGGCTACAGGCCTGTTCTATTCAGCTCTGTCAAGTGAGATCCGTGTCTGAGAGACTGAACTCAAGACCAGCCTGGTCAGCTCTGTGCCGGACAGGCTGTCCACTCCAGACTCCCCAGCGTCCAAGCTGGTGTAAGGTCACACTGACCCCACCAAAGACATAAGACCAGAAATAGAAACAACTGATTTGTTCTTTCTGTGGCCCGCTTCGGTTACGGCATACATTTTCTGTGTGGTTGTAAACGCATATTGCAAGTCATTTTTGTATTGGGAATTCTTGTATTTATTGAGCATATATCTAGATCTTCATTTGGCAAAACCACAATTACGCTATTCATTAGCTACAAGAGGACTGATGTCACTAGGTATGAAAGACTAAAGACAAATTCAATATCATTCAATGTCAAGTAACTGATGCCTGCAAGGGCAGAAGGAAAAAATGGAAATTAATCAGAAAACAAAATCAGATAAATATTTAACACAGCTATGCACGACAAATCAAGTAGCTCTAACTGCTGAATTATATTATGTCTTTAAGGGGGGGGGGGGCGTCCTGAAATATGGATTTTGCCTTAAAAAAATGCAATTTTGGGGTTTTTGTTTTCTCTTAAAAGCCCTGCCTTTTCTGCGTACAAAAATGGTGTCAAAAAATGGATATGTCCATTCTAACGTGTTTGACCAATTGTCATTCAACGGTAGGCCTAGCCTACTGTCAACAAAGATTTGGCTCCATCTGGTTTCTACATGCAGTCGTAGATCATCACTATATGATTATATGCAGGCAAAAAGTGCATAAGACACTTGATTATGACCTCTTCTAGCAATATCATGAACTCCAGTGCCAGGGATGGATAATGGATGACCACTATGAACGAAAAAAAACTGCTGATCATGCAGATTATCGGTGTTAGCGTTCTAAAATGAATTTCCACGTCCTATAAATAGTGAAATTTTCCTTTCTTTCTGCTGCTTCAGAGCTCAGTTGTGGACTACATGCCATAGTAAAGGTCAAGACACTCTTGGTTTGGACAACAAAAGATATGGGGGCACATATAGGCCCTCAAGAACCCGGAAGTGACTCTATAGGAGCCCTTAATATGTTCATCAAGTTTCATCAATTTCCATTAAAATTTGACGGAGGAGATAGATTTTAAAATCAGCCAATTATGGCGGCGTTGCCATGGCAACCGTATAAAAAAGTCTATTTTTTTTCACTGTTTTTCTCTAATTTGAATATGCCGAATTCAATGGAAAAGATTAAAATAAGGGGTGCTTTAAGGGGGTGCTCTGGTGAAATTTGAAGTTCTTTAAAATTTGGCCTCAGTCATCTGAAACATCCCTGGTATGAACTGATAATTCACTGAGACCTTATTTCACTCATAAAAAATTCAGTATATTGCTTGTTGCTATGGCAATGGTGGCCATCTTGAAAAATAAATAACTATTTAAGATTCTTAAAATTTACAAAACCAATGAAGATATTTACTTTCTGTATATGAATATTGAAAGATGAGATCAATATGGAGGTAATAGGCTAGGTTTTATTTGTCTGTGATAGATGAAATAGATACAGGAAGGTTATAAAGCTGTGGTTGACACAAAAAGAACGACCCACATTAAAAAATAGACAATTTTTTCTTTCTTAGTTTTTTACACATCAAACTAACTAGCCTATTACCTAAACATATGAATAGTCTATCAGTGTATCAAATCTGATGCCTGTATGACAATAAACAGCTGAGATTTTAAGATTTTAGTGAAGCTCAGTTAACAGAATAAGAAACATGAGAAAATGGGTAAAACAATATACATAGATAAATATAAAATATACAAAATATATACATTTAAATACATTTTTGGGGCTGAAACCGGTGGATTTGAATTTTGGCACTTGGTATTCTCGACCTAGACATAATCAACTTAGCAAATTCATTGAAATCCCAAAATCGATAATTTAACCCTTTATTGATGAAAACCTCACCCGAGCGCTCCCTTAATAAAAAAAATCACCTCCAGGACGCCTCCCCCCCCCCCACAAGGCAATGGCTCCATATTGAATTTTGGTTTTAGATGCTGTTTACTTTATCATAAATGGGTATCCACATTCCTCCCTTATATGTCTTACATTTTGCATGCTGTGTGAAGAAAATGATCTAAATTACTTAGAAAGAAATTCCATTTCAGGGCCTGCCATCGCAGCCTCCCCCTTTAATTTTAAAATGGCCATATAAAGATTTAAAATATAAATCCATTAAAATGTTGTTATGAGTATATATTATGTCAAAGCAAAATACTATATAATCAAAAATTGAGAAAATGAAAACAATTTCATTGTAAAAAGGTCCTGTTGCAAGGGGAGTTGCGTTAATCTTTGTTGCGACTTATTTAAGCATGAGTTAATCTCTTTTGTCAATAATTTTAGTTGACCTAGACCAAACATTTGTTATTGTTTAACATATGTCCTTCATTAGAACAAGTTTGATGCCAGTATCATAAGTGCTGCAATGGGCTTTGGGTAAGTTTTTTTTTTAACTGATGTTTATAATTATGAACATTTGTAAAGATATTTTAGCGGATGTGGAATATATGCGAGTGTCTCTGCATAGATTTATGTGACCTAAGCCAGATCAGGCCTGTGCATAAAGAGAGATTTTCTTGTGTGATGTCACTATTAAATGATCTTTATCGTAGTCGGTTATGACTCAGTTAAAGTCTATCACCTGTGAGGCTCCACAATAGTCTGTTTCACATTTTTTTTTACTAGAAAGCCCTGAGGCTGACACTATGGTTTGTTCCAGTCGCTTATGCTATAGTTGTATTCAAAGGCTAAACTGGGGATAATCTGGTAATGGTATAAAGATTATATGTCATTGTCTGACATCAGGAGGCATAGAACATGCATTATTCTATAACTAGAAACCTGTTGTTTTGCCATGAAGAGTCATAACAAAGTGCTGACTTATATAGCTGTATAATTGATTATTTTAAGGTTCGATGGTCTCCGCCAAAGAGTCCGGTCGCCAGAAGATGATAAAGCAGGCTCTTAGGCGGACATCTCTTAGCGGATTGAAAAGTTACACAACCCATCTGACCACTATCTTTAACTGCTATTATTAGCTAAAGTTTTATCTCAGTGAATAAGAACATCTTTCTCTGTTGTGTGTGTGTGAGAGTGTTTTGTAATGAGATCTAACAGTTCCAGACCTTGCTTAGTGTATAATTACATGAATAATGCCCAGCATTCACACGGCAAGTGAGTTTCCACATAATGGTATTATTATTAACTGAAAATATGAAACTGACCAATTATTCCTCCTTGTACACAGAGTTGATCATGGACAATATCCTACTTGTTGTCAAAGAAAGAGTAGTATATATAATGGGGGTTGTGGACCACTTTTTTGACAGTTGATTTGGGAGCCTTTATACCTTCGAAAAAGGCTTCCAGCTTATTCTTTTTTTACCCTATCGTATAATGGGGATTCTGGACCACATTTTTGTTGGGGGCCCTCCTACCCCCCAAGGAGGCTCCCAGCACCCATTTTACAGGCTGACTTTATTGGACCAGAATTGTTGTCCTTGGTTTCTGGATCAAAATTGTTGCCTGTTGTCAACTTTATATTAAACAAATACAGTCGAGTCCGCTTAGAATGAATTTGTGGGAATCAGCCTAATGGGTTCAATTAAAGAGAGGGCTCGATTTAAAGGAAACATAGGGCGATGGCTTTGATTTATGCAAGAAGCATTTAATAGGCGCAAAGAAGAAAACAAATCTGTTGTTTCATTTTTATTCGATTTATCAGAAATTCGTTTAATCGGAGTTCGGTTTGAGTCAACTCGACTGTAAATTGGTAGATAAATATTTACAGACATCCAATGTGAAGATGTGCAGCATTTGCCAGATAGAAAAAACTGATAATAAATTTAGCAAGTATAGAAGTGCGTGTAAGAAATGTCGATCTGAAAAACAAAATAACATAAATAAAACTAAAAGAAATAAGAAAAAGGTTGGAAAGCGTAAAGCTGAAAAATATCACTTCTACACAACAGTAGTTGAGGCTAAAAAAACAGCTACACTCTAAAACGGTTAAAATGAAATTTGCGGGGAATGGAAATCATTTCGTTCTACCGCTATTTTGTTCTATCTGAAAAGACTAAATTGAAACAGAGATGCAAGTTTAATTATTGAATTACCTCCCCTGATTAAAGAACCATGGCACCGCACTGCTACCCTATGTCTTAAGGCCACTTCATTTTCATTTTTGTTGTTTTTGTTGTTGTAGTTATATAAAATGTGTGGTTTTGTAGCTGTTATGTTGTTTTGTTTTTATTTTTGTTATTATTATTTTTTAATTCTTCAGGATTGTAGACAAAGTGGATTTTGGAATGGCATACTTTCTGCAGATATCCGACTTTTTCAGTAAACCTTCATCAACTTCACGAATCAGTGTCCTTTTGAACCGCAGCGATAAACCTGTTCTCCTACGTTTTAGCATGTTTAGTTTCGATGAATTCATCATTGATTGCCAGACTATTTTCAATATAAACTGAAGGATACTTCGACCTCTCAAAATTGGCTCTCAAGAAACACTGACAAGCACAACCGGTTTGACTGACCAAATGCCTGCAAGTGGAAGTGTATAGTGTATGATTGAAAAGGCAAAGGCCAAGCCATCCTCTAATGCAGTTTACGATGTATCTGACCCTTTCTGCCTCCCTGGGGGGTGATTATCTCGGCTGAATCCTCTGATACCGTGGTTGTGTGGCTGTAAATAATGAAATTGTAATGGCCTCACACATGTAGGTGACACCTTCTTAAGGTACATCACACTCGATTGGGGCCACAAGCGACGGGTGAGGTGTGAAACGGGGGATGGTAGGCGCATGATTTCTACACGCTTGCGCCTCAGGCCTTACCCTTCTTGTTTCGTACTGCTAGGCAGTACAGCACATTGTGGGCACCAGTACTTGACACGCTCACGGATGATTTCTTAGTCGGGGCTTGTTGTGTCATACTGCTGGGCAGTACAGCACATTGCGGGTACAGTACTTGACACACTCAGGGATGCTTTGTTTGTCGGGGGAAACTGCTCCAGTATCTGAGCTTGATCTTGGTTACGCTTAATATGAAAGAAAAGTGCTTTCGGGGGAACGAAAACCGTTCGTTATAAGCGTAGTTTTAGTATCAGTGCATCGTTTTATTTCTTTGTAAGCTTAAGAAATTACATTGTAAAAAAAAAAAACTTTCCCAAAGATTCTTTCTTAATAACGCAAGTTTCGTTTTAAGCGTTTTCTTAATAACCGTTTTAGAGTGTATTCTTAACACAAGACCAACAAAAAGCAATGGCTAAAAATCCTAGATGTAACTTTATACAGTTGAAAGACTTTCCATCTCCTCTACGGCAGTGGTATGAAAAAAAGCATGCTGAAAACTTTAAAAAAGAATTTATTGCAGATAGTATTGAGATGGAGTACCTTACAGAAAATGGGACTTTGTTTGCAATCACATATGAGATATATTATTTGAAAATGTATTAGCTTATGTGTTAGACATATCCACAGACAACTTTATATTAAACAAGTAAATTGGGAGATAAATATTTACAGATTGTTTACCATAAAATAGTCAGTATGGTGGTAACTAACAAATGTTCATGTTTATCTGTTGCATATATTAAATTATGTGGAAAAAAATTGTCATGGTGAATGCTGTTACATACATGCTTTTAGAATCCGTAATGGTAGTTAAATTCCTGTACCATGTAAGAAGTGTAAGGTTGGAGTTTAAAGTGAAATACTAATGTGTAGAAAGTGTGGGAGAGATACACTTTGACTTCAATACATTTATGCCGAAAAAAGGTATTGAAAACAGTTTAATTTGGTGATAACTCAACTCAGTAACAAATAATTTTAATTTAATCACATTTATGGTGACGAAATGTGACAACTTTTTCATTTAAAGAAATGTAAACATATATATATATATATATATATATATATATATATATATGGCAATGAAATGTGACAACTTTTTCATCTAAAGAAATGTAAACATTTCTGTGTATGCAATTATCAGTGATTGTTAAACCGGTTCAGAAATAATTTATAATTTATCGAATTATTTGATGTTCACATATATATATATTGCGATATACAATAGCATGGATACCCCAATTCCAAATACAATCAAGAAGCGCTTACAAAAGCCTTTACAACCTAGGAAATATACACCTACTCCTCCACCACGTAAAAAGGAAGCTTTGAAGAGAAAAGCCATTGAAGAAGAATTCCAATTCCTCTTGTCAAATGCATAAGATCTGTGGAGGAGTAACAGGAGGAACTACTAGACGTGTTTACCGAGAAAGAGACTGGCAAACTAGTCTTCACACAAATACCGTAGGTAATCAGCAAATTCCTGCGAGGTTGGCAGATGGATGTACATAAAAATAATAGAATTGAAAAAAAGTTTGAAGAAGAAATCAGAGAACTAGTGGTGTTAAGTTTCAGCTGGCTCTCAAGGTTCCGCTCCAAAAAGCCAGTCCTCATGGAACTGAAGAGTTCACAGCCCCTGTCCTATGTCATAAACAAGACATCCTCCTACAGAAGAGTGAGATCGAAGGGGCACTTAACCAATCTTTCCCCAAGATCCAAGAGACCTTGAGAAGTGGAAACAGAGAGGATCAGGATGAATTGTCGATCAGGTAGAAACTCTTTGGTTGGACATCGCTAGATACCAACCGCTGAGAGATGGCTCCTTCATTACACTTCCAGTAGTTTTAAGGAACAAGAAGGCAGTCAAGGTAAAAAACAAGGATTACCACTGCTTACGGTGGACAGTTTGTTCAGTTCTCTTTCTGGCAGTAGACAGGACCACACAACACCCCACACGGGATAGGCTCAATTTTGAAGGGACTGACGCCCCAACACCTATCTCTCAGATCTCAAAAGATAGAGAAGTTGAACAATTTAGCCATAAATGTATTCGGATGGGACAAAGGAGTGATTATCCATCATCTCAGCTAACAACTAGAGGACATACCTATGATCAACCTGTTGTTGATTGAAAAAGCAGGCAAATTCCACTAAACATTGATCAAAAACCTCAGCCGTCTCCTTTGCAATCAGAGCAAACACCAGGAACAGAAGTACTTCTGCAAGTGCTGTCTGCTCGGGCACTTCAGGGAGGACTTATTGGAAGCCTACAAATCAATTCTGTGAGATTAGACAAACTGCTATGCGGGTGGAGATGTTAGAGGAGGACAAGAACAATCTAACTTTCAAAATCACCACAAACAGCTGCCAGCCCCTTACATCATCTGTGCTGACTTTAAGGCTCTCACCACTAAAGTTGAGGGTCCAGAAATGAATCCACTAAAAGCAATACATGGACAACACAACAGCATGAGGTTTGTAGTTACTGCTACACCATGGTGCAGTGTGATGGACAGACAAAACCACCAGTTGAATACCGAGGTTCTAATGCAGCAGAGCATTTCCTTCAAGCCCTACAAGAAGAGGAGCACAAGATCAAGACGAGTTTGGCCCACCTAATGATCATAAGGATGACACGAGAGGACTGGCAAGTCTACAACAGTGCCACGAACTGTCATGTCTGTGAAAAGGCCTTAAATAGAGATTCTGTGCATGATCACTGCCACATCACAGGACAGTATAGAGGAGCAGCCCACAATGACTGCAACCTGAAGCTGCGGCTGAATCCTTATACAGCAGTGGTCCCCGTGATCTTCCACAACTTGCGCAGCTATGACTCCCACCTCATGGTGCAGGCCATAAGCAAGGTGGACGGACGCATCTTCTGCATCCCCAATGACACTGAGAAGTACATCTCCTTCTCTTTGGGACAGCTCCGTTCCATCGACAATGTGCTGGCATCTCTTGACAGACTAGTGTCAGCCAACCCTCCAGAGACTTTTAAAATAACAGCCCAGAATGAACCAAACCAACAAAAACGAGATCTCTTGATGCAAAAAAGTATATACCTATACAAATGCTTGGATTCCTGGGAGTGGTTCAAGAAGCCCAAGCTTCCTAAGAAGAAGGACTTCTACATCAAGTTTCGTAATGAGCACATAATGAAGCAGATTACACTCATGTGCAAAAGGTTTGGGAAATCTTTGATTGCAGGACCCTGGGAGACTACCATGATCTCTACAATTGTACTGATGTTCTGCTAGCAGATGTCTTCGGGACATTCCGAAAAACCTGCTTGAGACAGTATGAGCTAGACCCTGCACACTATTATACTAGCGCGCCCGGGGCTTTCATGGGATGCACTACTGAAAAAGACAGGCATAGAACTTGGGCTATTGACAGACTATGACCAGCACCTGTTCATCGAGAAGGGAATGCGCGGAGGTATCGCTATGGACTCGAAGCGGTATGCTAAAGCCAACAACCCTCTTGTTGAGGGATATGACCCAGCAAAGCCCAGCAGTTACATTTTATACCTTGACGCCAACAATCTGTATGGATGGGCCAGGAGTCAGCCATTACCAACAGGTAGTTTCCGGCGGATGGAAGACTGTGATAAGCTTGCCATCGCAGATCATCTGGCAGACAGTCCAGAAGACTATATAGTGGAAGTGGATCTGGAGTACCAGAAGAGCTGCATAGGGCGCACAACACCTACCTGCTGGCTCCAGAGCGCATGGTGGTCCAGAAGGAGTGTATGTCAGAGTACCAACACAATCTCCTTGACGGTAGGGGGATGCCTGTCGAGGTTGAAAAACTGGTATCCAATCTCCGCAACAAGTAGTGCTATGTCTTACACTATCGCAGCCTACAGCTGTACCTATCTCTAGGCATGCGTCTGAAAAAAATACATAGAGCTCTGCTATTCAACCAAAACTCATGGAGGGAGCCCTATATCCGAATGAACACAGAGCTCTGGAAGGAGGCCACCAGCAACTTTGAGAAGGACCTGTATAAATTGATGAACAACTCAGTCTTTGGCAAGACAATGGAGAACCTTCGTAAGCGAGTCTATGCTAAACTAGTATGAAAAAATGAGGAAGATAAGCAGCGACGCTTGATCGCAAGCCCAGTCTTCGCACGAGTCAATATATTCGACAATGACCTTGCAGCCATCCAAGTCCACAAGAGCCGTTTTGTTCTCAACCACCCGGTGAACGTTGAGATGAGTATCCTGGATCACTTTAGACATCTGATGTACAAATTCTACTATAACCAGATTAAGGCTCAGTACAGAGAACGTTGCCAACTTCTCTACACTGACACAGACAGCCTGCTCCTAGAGATCCAGACAGAGGATGTGTACAAGGATATGGCCAGATATATAGGCCTTTATGACACATCTGACTACCCAAAAGACCATCCACTGCACAGCATGGCAAACAAAAAGGTGTTGGGTAAGATGAAGTATGAGTAAGTTGGATGCCCAATAGCTGAATATGTCGGCTTGCGCCCAAAGAGGTATTCTATCCTCAAGGTAAGTGGTAAAAAAACATCAAGAAGATCAAGGGTGTGAATAAGGTTGTAAAAAACACATTAGGCACGCTCAGTTCAAAGAGGCTCTCTTCGAAAAGTAGACATTCCGTCATGGTATGGATGTTCTGCGATCAAAACGCCACTGCATCTACAGGCAGCACTAGAACAAGGTGTCACTCTCACCCTATGATTCCAAACGCTGGATATCTGTGATAATACAGCGGTCTCCACCTAAGAACCCCATCGTCAGGAGACAAAAATAGCAGGCTCTTAGGCGGACGGGTTCTTAGGCGGATTGAAAAGTTACGCAACCCGTCTGACCATAGATTGTCTTCACTACTA
>JBCEWB010086302.1:0-12637 GCA_039654565.1 Peronia peronii
TCGGCCCTGCTAAATAGCCTGGCTTGCCATCTGTTCCTGTGCCAGTCGGAGCTTTGACTTTTTTGCCCAAAAAGGTGCCTGGCTTCGGCTTGGCCGGCGGCGTCGGCCGCGCTGTGCCTGCAGTCGCTCCTTGAGAAGCGGCCTGGTTGTCATCAGCTGCCTGTCTGTTTTGTGCTTTCCTGCTAAAGTCAACCTGGGCATAAACGTCTGCAGATGCTGCTTCTGCTTGAGCAGATGTTTGTTCACTGGATTTAGCCGCCGGTTTTTTCGGTGGCGTCGGTTTTGGTCTTTCAGCTGTCGCTTTCTGAGCTGATTGACCCGGTACAAATTCTATGTTGGCGTAGGGTCCTTCAGCTGTTTGACTTGGTGTAAACTCTATGTTGGCATAGGGCCCTTCAGTTGAAAGGCTTGGCGCTGCGTCCGGAGCTGCTCTTTGCGCAATTTCTTCCAGTCTGGAGACGTATCTTTGCCTGTCATCGCCGGTCAAAAAGTCAATGCTGGCATATTCGTCTTTAAAGTATTCATTGATATATCTGAATACTTGAGATTGTGTACTGCCTTGTTCAACAAGCTTGTTCAATTGTGCTGTTTGTTTGTTAAACAGCATTGTCATTTCCTGCTGTTGCTCTGGATCCAGTTTTGTTTTTATTCTGACGGGAGTCTGAGGCTTGCTGGTGGTTGTCTTAGGCCTGGCTCCTGTTCCTTGTACAGCAGCTATATCCCCACTTTCTATTCCATAGTCTTTAGGGGGTGCTTTAGGTGCTGGCTTGCTGAATAAGTTTTCCAGCGATTTGAAAAGTTTTTTAGACGAGGGCAGGTTTCCTTCCGCTGCTTCGGTGGCTTCACGATTCTTGTCTTTTGACCTGGATGCTGTCTCTTCTAACTTTTTCCTGGCCCTGGCTTCTTTGGCCGCTTCTTTTTCAGCCTTGGCCGCTTTCTTGGCCGCTTCTTTTTCAGCCTTGGCATTGCCTTTCCTGGCTTTTGCGCCTTCGTCAGTGCTGTATTGTCTTTGTGGAAGCTCTGGCGCCTCTGCTTCTTGAGGCTGTCTCGCTTTAACCGCGCTGTCAACAATTTTTCTCAGTCCTGTAAGCTGGCTTTGTTTTTGCTCAGTTGTCAGAAAGTCAAGCTGGTCATATTGTTTCTTGAAATTATTATCTATGTAGGAGAATACTTCGAACTCAGTTCTGCCTTGATCCAGCAGTTTGTTTATTTCTCCTATATGTTCTTTAACGAGGTTTGCTACTTGTTTGTTCTGCGCTGGACTCACTGCCATGTCTTTGCCAACTTGTACGTCAGAATACACGGGATCTTTTTCTTGACTCCTGATGCTGTCTATTTCGTTAGGCTTCACATTGATGTCTGCATATTCAACAGTTTCAGTTCTGGCCTGACCTTCTGCACCTTGCAATGGTTTGCCATCCGCTCCCAGTCTCCCTATCTGTTTGGCATTTCGCGCCGGGTGCGTCGGCCCTGCTAAATAGCCTGGCTTGCCATCTGTTCCTGTGCCAGTCGGAGCTTTGACTTTTTTGCCCAAAAAGGTGGTCAGTTTCGCAAGTGATTCAGTATTGGCTTTTTTAGATGCTTGAGCCCCAAAACCTTTCACTGCGGTCGATGTTTCCAGCCCGCCAAACGCTTGCTTGAGTTGCGTTCTTGTCTTGCTGTCGAGATCTGCTAAATTGATGTTTCGCGATGGGGCATCATCCGCTGTGTTGACTTTCAGTACTTTAGTGGCGACGTCGTAGCTCCAGCCGTACGCTTTTGCCTGCTCGGCAAGTGTGCTGATATCTTCCGGGGCTCTTTTCCCTGGGCTTTTAGTGTTAAACCGGTTTGCTTTTCTTGTGTTTTCATTGCCTTTGTGGTCAGTATTTGCTTCTTCATCGCTGGATCTGACTGTTCTTTCTTCTACTTCTACTATTCTGTTTTGCTCGCTTTGCTGTCTTCGTTGTTGTATATCGTCTTTAAAGTAAGCTCTGTCGCGTGCTACAGCACTCGGTTTTTCAGGCTGTCCCTGTTTATTTAATCTTTTGAGCTCAGCCTGTTCCTGTTCTGCCATAAATCGACGCAATCCGGTCATAGTATCAAGGCCGGCATCACTGTCTGTGCTAAGGCTTGATTGGGCTTCAGCTTCTGCTCCTGTCCCAGCATCGCTTTGTAATACTTCATTGTTAAACGCTATTTCTTCAGAGACTCTTAATCCTTGTTTCATCATGTCTGTATCTGCTTCGCTTTCATGCCTTTTGACCCGCTCAGTCCTGATGCTTGTTCCTTCTGGATCGGCAGTGCCCGCGCTATAGTCATTTTGCAGATTTCCATTGGTGCCATCATTTTCCGCATCCAGAAATCTAAACGCTTGCGTTATTGTTTCTATGTCTTTATCTTGCGATCTTTTCTCCAGTTTACTGCTCGCGATATCTATATCATCAGGTTCATTCTTTTTAATTTGTTGCTGTTGCTTTTGTTTTGTTTTTTTCGCCAGTTGTTTTTGTTCTTGTTTTGCTTCTTTCGTCAGTCGTTTTTGTTCCTGATTTTGTTTTTTCAGCAGTTTGCTGTTCGAGGGGATGTCTATCAGCAGTTGTTTTTTAAGTTTGCCTCTGTCTTTTTTTGATAGTTCATTCAGTTTGTATGTGCGGTAAACTTTGCCTTGGCTGCTAAGCATCAGTTGGCCTCGGCTTTCATCGAAAATATGTCCAACGCCTTTTTTGCTCAGTTCGCTTAATATTTCATCCGCTACCGCTTTTTTGCCGCTATTTCTCACTATAGGGCTGTCGCTGCTTTGGTTTTCTTTCAATGATAACGCAGGTTCTGGTGCTGCATTTTCTTTGCTCGACTGGCTTTGTTTTTGTTCTTTCATTCTGACACCAAGCAGTTCTATTACGGTTTGAGGGTCGTCGTAGATGCTTTCGCGAGAGCTGTTCTCAGTTTCATACAGGGAGCTGTAAATGCTTTCATCATCACTCGATAGTGAGTCTCCGGCATCTGATTCAAGCTCGTAATATGGGTTGTCAATAGCACTCAGGCTTTGTTCGTCTCCATTCTCTAATGCTTTTCTTTGCGCTTCAATCGCTTTGATAATATCATTCCTTACTCTGGAGCCTTCCGCATTCGTTTGTTGTAAATAATCAAAGGTCGCTATTTTGTCTAAATCTTGTTTTTGTGAATAATCCAGCACTTCTCCTTTGTAAAATTCCAGTATGTCGTCTGCGTCTACGTCGTCTGATGCTTTTTTCAGCCTGCTCTTAATCAGGGTTTTTATGATTTCGTCACTGCGTTCTTTAAATTCCGGCCCTTCATAGTCATATAGCTTGGAGGTCCGACCGCGCTCTGCGCGTCGCGCTTGCGTTTCTATTATTTCTTTTTGTCTGAAAACAGTGTCGTGATTGTTGTCTTGTATTTTCAGGTCGCGCTTTTGACGACGCAGTTGTTCCGCCGCTTCTTGGCCTTCTTTGTTTGTGGTTTGCGCTAACTTTTGCAGCCACAGTTCTGAGTCCAGCTGTTGTTGTTCTTGTCTTCGTTGTCTTTGCTGTTCTGTTGCTTGCTTGTCTAGTGGTGCTTTTTCTAACAGGTAGGCTTCATAATCTCCACCTGCTTCTTGCTCTGTATCATTGAAACGGGGACTTTCTAAGATTTCGTTCACCTGGGAGTAGTCTGCTTCGAGATCAGCCGCATTGAAACGGGCGTCTTCTAGGATTTCGTTCACCTGGGAGTAGTCTGCTTCGAGGTCTTTTTTGCCTGAACTGCTGCCAGGCTGTTCTGCTACAAGAGGTGCCGGCAGGTCGCTATAGCCATCATCGCCGGCTTTTCTTTCAGCAATCGCGCCTCGAACTTCAGTGTAGTCGTCTCGTACGCTCGTCGCTTGTTCTGGGCCGCTATCGCTTGTTTCTTCGGCTTTGTATCTCCTCGGCGGTAATGCCGGTGCCTGTGTTTGCGCCCGAGTCTGTAATGATGGGGATGGCGGCTCTGATACGGGCTCTAAAGATTTCGGTGCTTTTTTGCTTGGGTCTATCTTTGCGTATAGGAGCTCTATTTCTGCGCTGTTTCGCGGTGTCTGTGCTTCGGCATTGTGGGTGCTCCCGGACGCGTTTGCGTTATTTGTGTCTGTCAAATCCGCTATTATGTCGCTCGGCTGTGCATAGTCTGCGCTATGATTCAATGGCTGTCCGTCCGCATTCAGTGTCCCTATCCGTCTGGCATTTCGCGCCGGGCTGGTCGGTCCTGCTAAATACCCCGGTCTGCCATCCGCTCTCCTGCCCGTCGGGGCGTTGATTTCTTGCCTTAAAAAGGTCGTGCCTCTGGAACGGTTCTGGTTCGTTTCAGCTCCGCCAGTACGACGAGTGGAATTGTTCCTGGCTAGTATTCTCGGTACGTGAATATCTGCACCGGAACCTGTCTTTTTGCCTGATTTGCCTGTCCTCGGGTCAGATATCGATATCCGGGCATGCGCTTCTTCTATCCTGTCGTTACGCCTTACGTTTGTCAGTGATCCTTTGTCTGTCTTTAAGTCTCCGTTTATTTGTGAGGGGTCTATTTCTACCCCTCCTATCACTATCCCTGCGTTTTCTTGTGCACGGTATTGAACCTGTTCTACGCGTGTGCCTTCTACGGTCGCGGTCGGTAAACCGCTCTTGCTGAAACCTGCACTGGCGTATCCACTCCCTCCGTCTTTGTCCCGGTAGTCTTGCAGACTTTTGGCATTAATGGTGCCGCCAATTTCAAATGTGCCTCCATCCGCCTGGATGTCTGCTCCCGTGAGGTTGATGTCTTTTCCTATATCTGCTTCTATATGGTTCGCTTTTATTGCGCTGCGCTCTTTTGTTATCTTTGAGTTGTCGTAGTCTTCTCCATATCCTGCGCCAACTTCGGCTACCGGCGCAACGTATAACGCTCCTTCTATCACACCCCCTGCCGCGCCAACACTCGCGCTGACCCGCCAGTTGGTGTGCTTCATTTCTTTCTCGTCTTGTACGCTTTCGATATTTAAATCTCCTCCTGTATCCAAAACGATTGTGTCTGCTTCTGCGTTGGCTCCTTTGAAGGTGACGTCACCTCCACTTTTTATCTTTAATCTGTCAGCTTGTATTGTGCTGTTGCTGTATTCGGTACTGTTCTCTCGGGTCTCGTCTACTGAAGCCTGGTAGCCTACTGTCGCGGAAACATAGTTCTGGTTCAGCACGGCGTTGTTGCCTACCGCTCCTGTGACACCAACGCTGTGACTTTGTGTCTTGCTCTTTGACTGGGAACTCGATTTCGCTGCATTCAGGTGAATATCTTGCGCTGCGTCCAGTACTACGTCGGCTTTTTCATCTCCTATCTCTACTCCGGTCAGGGTGATGTCTCCTTCGGTCGCGGTGATGTTGATGTTGTCCGCTTTGATGATGTTGATGTTTTCGCTTCTCGATTCGCTGCTCGATTCTGTCTTGGTATAATCTACGCCATAGGTGTTTGATGCGCCAATGGTATCGCCTAATATCAGATCGGCAGTCGCGCCTGTTGCCTGTGCCGCAGTGAGTCCAGGGTCAAGCTGCTTGCCTTCTATCCCTTTGCGGGTATTCGTTGCTATTGTGTTCGCGGCGTTCACCAGACTGCTGTGTACTTCTTGTTTTGCGCCTATGAAAAAACTCTCTGATTCGTGGGTGGTCTTTACTTCGTCTTCATGTTTGGTGCTCTTGATTTCTTTAGCAACAATATTTAACGTGCCTTCCGGAACAGCTTCCTGGCCGTCTATGCCGCCATTTGTTCTCTCTCCAATGGCGGCTGCTCCTTCTTCTCCTTCCGTTTGCTGCGCACCAATGTGAAAGTCCGCGCCACCTATGTCTACGAATCCTGCTTCGGCACCTACGTCCAGTTGTTCACTAAAGTTGAATTGTGCGTTCCTGTTGGTCTTGCTTTGTTCGGTGTCTTTGGTCTTGCTGTATGATATGCCGTATTGGCTGCTTGCTATCTGGCCGTTGGCGGTGTTGACCAGTGCTCCTTGTGTGTTCCCTTCGTTGCTTTGCTCGCCAAGGTGCATGACGTTGGTCTGAAAACCGCTTATCGCTCCGTAACTCGCACCAGCCCCTTCGTCAGCAAAGCCTACGCTGCCGCCTACACTGATTTCAAGTGTCTCTACTTCTGTTATCTTGGAACGATAGTCCTGGCTGGTCCTGGTTGTCACGTTGCCTTTTTCTGATATTATCGCGCCGGTCTTACCTTCATAGGCTCCTCCTTGTAAGGTGATGTCTCCTTGCGCTTTTACATTCAGGTGGCCTCCTTGAAATTCGCCATTTTCATCCCATGTGCCCGCTGCTATCTGTGTCCCCAGTTCGACTGCATTAAGCTCCCGTTCTTCTTTGACCTGGTAGCTCACACCACTTTGTTTCACTTCGCGCCGGGTTTCGCCCGATATCTGGTGGATGCCTTTTGCATCCACATTACCTTCAGCTTTAATGTCAATTGTTTTGCCTATCAGCTGTGAGCCTGTCAGTTCTATATTGCCTTGCGTTCTTATTTTTACGCCGTCTCCTGCTTCATTGCCTGTTGCTATGATCCCGCCACGATTCGCTATCCCGGCAACGCCTTGTATTATGCGGCCATCTTCGCTTTCCATGTCTTGATAGCCCAGCTTGGCCGTGTCTTTGAGGTTTTGCGCTTCAATCCCTATTGCTTTGCCAACAATGTGTGCACCCAGGTTCTCTACGTCTCCCTGTGCGTTTAAAATGATTTGACCGGAGGCGTTAATGCCGCCACTTATTCCTGCGGATGATGCGTTGTATATGTCACCTTGTGATCTAAGCTGTACGCCTGCTCCTCCCGTTATCTGGCCGTTGATGTTTTCTATGTTGTGCGCATCAACGTAAACCTGGCCATATGCCGATACTTCCGCCCGTGCTGAGGCGTGACTTTTGTCGCCTTGTGATGCGTATTGGTATTCGTCCAGCGTCGCTTTGCTTAAATACACTTTCGGGGTCAGCACTTCCTGGCCGTCTATGTTTTCAAAGACGTACCAGACGATGTCTTTTTCTAATCCTGTTATTTGTTCTTCTGTCAGGCTTTCTCCTACTTTCAGGCCCAGCCTTGTGCCTTCTGCTGCTGCGTTGTCGCTTAACAGTTTGACTATCCCGGCTCCGCTTACGCCTGTGCGACTGGTCAGTAAGCCGCCTATCAGTTTTTCTATTGAGCGGTTGATTATCTGGGTCGTCAGGTAGTCGTCCGCCAGTTTGTATAGCGGTCTGTCCGGATCGTAGCCTATTTGTTCAAAAAAATAGTCGCTGCCGTAAAACTGGCTCTGGTCTATGTATTCTAAATCAGTCTCATACAGCGGGTAGGTCCCTGGCGCAACGTCTTCTGCAAATCCTGCCGGCGCGTTGCGCTTCACTAAATGCGGGTTGAGTAAAGCCAGTGCTTCCTGCAGTTCTATCTGTTGTCCCAGCGGCGTTAAATCGACCTGGGTCACGCTGTCTATCTGCTGCGTTTCTATCTCATAATCGCCTATCGCTACGGTGATCTGTTTGTTCTCAGGTCGCGCGCCTCCGCCATTGTTGGTAAATGTCCCGCCCGTTTGAATAAAATGACCGCCTACTGTGATCTGTGCTTTCTTGTCTCCAAAAAAGTCTATCCCTTTTTCGTCAAGATCAAGAAAGTCGCTATACAACAGCCTTCTGTGATCTCGCGTAATTGCCTCCTCCGCATTGTCTTCTCGTAATTCAAAAGCAGGCCGGTATTTGTCAATGAAAGCAATAAACTCTTGTCTTAATTTCGCGTCACCAGCACTCAACTGTTCATCATCAAAGCTATTAATATCATTAAATCTGTGACGACGAGGATTGTAATAGTAGTAAGAAAAAGCTTGCTTTAATTTTTCGTTTTCCACCTTTGACAGGGCTGTATTATAATAATCAGTAACAATTTTCAGGTACGCTTTCTTCTCAAAATCAACCTGTTCTCTCTGACTGCGTCCCCGCCAGCCAGGCCCAAAAAATAAATCCAGTGCCCGGTTTAACAGTTCAATCGCTTGTCGCTCTTCCGCGCTGTTTCCTCGCGGCTTGAGATTCTTCAACGATTCGTAGATGTAGTTGGTGTAGTATGAAAAGAGAGCGTCTGTTTCTCTCTCATCGTTAGGATCCAGTATGTGAATTTCCTTTAACAGCTCATACAGGTTCGCGGCCCGCTCATGTCCATCAGGCCCATGCTCAATAGCGACAAACGCGCCTACGTTCTTTATCGATTTAAGATAGTCCAGCAGCGACAGCCTCTGTGAAAGCCCCTGATTAATCAGGTCGCCATCAATGCGTAACGTGCCTCCCACGTTAATAAGTCCCCCTTCATTCCTGAATTGCGCGGTTACAGATCCATCTGTCTGTTCGCCTTCTGTCTGCGCTTCGCTTTCGCTGCGCTCTATCTCTTCAGTCTCTCCTGCTCCCTGTGCGTCACTGTCTTCTTCATAGCGCTCAGGGTGCAGCTCTTTGTCAAATTTGTTCGCAAAATAGGCCACCGGTTTGGCGTAATCGCGAAAATCGTCACTGTTTTGCGTAAAGTCACTCGCAACGTAAGCGTCAAAAACGGCATCACCCCCAGACTCTATCACTCCCTGAGGCCCAACTTCAGCTCCCTGGTATACCGGCAGACCACCAGTAACATACAGTCTATATCTGTCCGTTCTCGCACCATTCGGCTTCCGCCGGTATAAGGTGTCGCTGTCATAAGCGTCATGTTCAATATTGGGATTCAACCGAAAAAGGGGGTCAACAGCCTTTTTAAGATTAATTTTCCTCAAGAGTTCCGGACTATAACCGTTAATATAATGCGTTTTTATGTTAGCCTCTTCATCAAACAACAGACCCTGGTTCACCAGTTCGCTGGTATAAAGGTATAATGCTCTGCCCGCACTGATCCGCCCCGCTGCGGCTATCTCATAGATGCTGTCAGCATTCACTTCGCTCGCAAAAGCCTCAAGAGCCTTTGCAAGGCTGTCCAAAACAGCTTCAGCTGCTGTGCTGTCAGATCGGTAAATCCTGGCTTCATTGATTATCTTCGGTGCTTTGAGCAGCATATCCTCGCCCGCCAGTATCTCGCTGCCCGCTGCGTTTGTGATGGTTCCCCCCGAAAATAGGCTAATGTCTTGCGCTGCATAAATTAAACTCGCTATCAGTTCGCCTTGTTCGTTAATATGGGCTTTGTTGCTAACATCTCCTGCTGCGTTAAAATAAACGCTGCCTCCGCTTAAAATGGCACTGCCCGCTTCGTTGCTGATACTGCCGCGCGCGTTAAACAGCAGGCTTCCTTCGCTGCTGGTGCGCCCTTTGTTGATGATGTTATCTGCAGTCAGTGATAGTTGATATTTGGCGTTGATCAGCTTGATGGTGCCGTCTAATGTTAAATCCACTCCGTCTTTGAACGTTAATCCCGCTTGAAATTGCGATGATAATGCTCCGGCGTTTTCATAGCTCCTGGTCGCTATATCGAGGTTGTTGGCCGCCGTTATCTTGCCGCTTTCCTGGTTGCTGAATGACAGGGTGTCTATGTCGATACCCAGGCCTTGTATCTCGCCTTGGTTGCGGAAGGTTTCTAATGCGGTCAGGTTGGCGTTTCCTGCATTGATAAGTGATGCTTTTCCTGCTTCATTCACGCCAGTGTTATTGATTTCTCTGGCTGTCATGTTCAGTTCGTTTGTCGCTGAAATTGAGCTCCCGTCTACGTTGCTTATTGTGTCTTCGCTGGTCAGATTGAGGTCATTACCCAGCATGAGTGCGCCGCCTGTGTTGCTGATTTCTTTGAGCTCTTCTCCTGTGATGCTGAGCAGCCCTGTCGATATGATTGAGGCATCTTTTCCCCGGTTGTCAACCTGGTCTCCCGTGACTTTGATTTCAATGTTGCCTGCTACTGTTTCTATGATTTCGCCCGCTTCGTCTACAGTCACGTGGCCTGCCTGGATACGGCTTTCGTTGAGCAGTGATGCCGCTTCTACAGTAATTTCTTTGCTTTGTACTGCCGCGCCTTGTGTGTTGTTAACCTGGCCGCCTGCTGTGAGTGCTATTTTTTCCGCTGACAGTAAAGCACTTTCTTTTCCTGCGTTTTTGATGTCGCCCGCCGCTTCTATACTGATATTTTTGCTTTGTATTATTGCGCCTTGTGTGTTGTTAACCTGGCCGCCTGCTGTGAGTGCTATTTTTTCCGCTGATTGTAACGCACTTCCTTTTCCTTCGTTTTTGATGTCTTTTTCTGTTGTCACGGCAACGCCGCCTTGTGCGTTGATGACACCACCTGCTGTGTTCTTGAATTGTGAGGTTGTAATGGCAATCGCGTCTTCGCCTTGCGCCGCACTGTACAGCGTCCCTCCTTCATTGGTGATCAGTTCAGATGCTGTTATTTTGACTTTACCGCCCGCGGTGATGCGGCCTGCGTCTTCGTTGCTGAAGGTGTTTACTTTGAATGTCATTGCGCTGTCTGCGTCAAATCCTTCAAAATAGGTGCTGATCGCTCCTGCGTTGCTAAAGGAGCCGGCTGATTCTATTTGCAGTCTGTCTGAGCTGAGGCTCCCGGTGTTTGTTATGTCTGTTCCTGATTTCAGTTCTATCGCGCCATCTTCTCCATGCGCTATCACTGCTCCTGCGTTGCTTATTTCGCCTGTCGATGCGAACGCAATACCTGATCCGCTTATTTCTCCTGCCGATGCGATGCGGATCGCTTTGCCATCTGCGCTTACTTTGTTTGTCGCTATGATGTCTTTGATTTCGATGTCTCCTTCAGCTGAAATCTGGATGTCGTCCGCTGATACAATCAGCCCTTGATGCCTCACGCCTAAGCCGGACTCTGTGCTGATAAAACGAATGTGGCTGCCATACATCGCGCCTAAGGCACTTCCGTCAATCGCGTATTGCGCTGAACCGTCTTCGTTTTCCGCTACTTTGTAGTATAAGCCGGTGTAGGGATCGTAGTGGTTCAGCCCCGCTATTACGTTGATTTCGCTTTCGCCTGTCTCGCTTGTCACCGGGCCGTTCAGTGCTATCCCTCTGGCAACCATGTCAAAACGGCTCAGTCCTTCGGTGTTCACGCCCAGTCCTTCAATCCGTATTTCGCCTCCTTCTACGTTGACGCTGAATGTGCCATCTGCATTCAGTTTCGCTTTACCTGTCGTTAGTAACAGGTTTTCTATGTTTACTGTAGAGAGTCCATCGCCGGTAATGCCGTTCGGGTTGGCTATGTATACTTTGAGCTTGCCTGAACCAAAAGCTTCTAATGCGCCGCGCAGTTCACTTCTTGAACCGCCGTTTACTTCCAGTAATGCGGCATTTGCCGCGCGCTGCACTGCTGCAAGATTTGGGTTCCTCAGTACGAATCCGCCTATCTTCGATACGCCGTCTTCTAGTGAGTTGTTTAGTATTGTGCCTTCCTGGCCAATGTTGAATTCTTTGAATTTGTTGTGCGATAAACCTGCCTGGTTCGGGGCGATTATGTTGACCACCGGCACGCCGTTCGCTGCTTCGCTTAGTCCAGGTTGTTGCGATTTCGGTGCGTTGCTGTCTATTTTGATCTCTCCTGCTGCCAGTAATACTCCAGGGGAAACAAGGGCCGCTCCAAAAAAGAAACGGGCCGTCGCTTTTACTTTTGATAACAGCGATAGCTCATTTTCAGCCAGCTCTCCTGCCGTCAGTTTGGTAATGTTGCTCTTTGGTGACTGCATATTGCCTTTGCTCTTGCTCCTCGCTATCTCGGATACAACTACCCAGTCTCCTAACATCTTGTTGAATACGACTCTATATCTGTTTTTGTTCATTGTTTAAATATCCTGAAAATGTGCTTTATATCTTCGCCTGCTAAAATTGACATCCGCTTTACTTGCAAAATCATAATAAATGTTTGTCTGAGTCGTTCACTCATCAGTGTCTCGCTAAAACTGCAGTGATAATTCGTATCACTGAAAAAGCAGTATGAGCCCGGGCCGACTCGCTCCCGGTGACAAGGATTTGCATTGCTTTCCCTTCAAAAAAACCGCTTTTTCATTACGTTCGTAAATCAATCAATCAATAATGTTTAATCGTCATCCATGGGCTTAATTTAAATTCATTTGAGATTGACAGTCCTGCAGCAAAAAAACGCGGCCTTCAGCCTTGTCTTCACAGCAGTTAACGCATCCGGTCAATATAACGACTTTACTCCAGTCAAATCTCTCGACTCTTTGAAGTAAATCTGTTTGTAATATTGAAGTTGATGTGACTCAGTTAAAATCTAGACGCAAAAAAACACTACTTTGTTACAAGTTTTGTGATTGCGCTTATAAAATAAAAAGGTAATCCCAGAGCGATTTACCGGAAAAATACCATAACATCAACCGGCTGCTTGAACAATCTCTGCTACAGGCAAGATTAATGGAGTGATCAACTATTTTGTGACAACTCCGGTTTAAGCAACCTTCTTCATTTCAGACATCACTGATCCGTACTCATTGGGGCTGACATACCCCAGGTACGAATGCAATCTCCGACTGTTGTAAAACATTGTCATGTAGCCCAACACGTCCTGCTGAGCTTCATAGCGGATCTGATAGCTGCGCCAGTAAACCTGCTCCTTCTTCAGACTGGCAAAGAAACGCTTGACTAGGCTATTGTCCCAGCAGTCTCCCTTATAAAACCGTGTTTCTTCGGTAGTCTTTAGCGTAACTGCG
>JBCEWB010086313.1:0-12636 GCA_039654565.1 Peronia peronii
AAGTTCAAAGAGGTGCCCCCCCCCCCCCCCCCGCGGTCTCCATTTATTTTATCAACTTTCTTTTATTGTTAATAATGTCAATGATATGTCAATCACTCACTGCTGTCAAATTTAAAGGCCTGATATATTTGTCAGTGTAAAAAGAAACACGCTTAATTCCACACTTCTAGGAGTAGATTTTCCTATAAGTCAAGTACATTTTATCCTCTTTGACTTGAAAATGATCCCACAAATTCTACATGCAAATGATCCAGGACTATATTTTCAGATTTTGACTTGTCTTGCACATAGATTGTTGCACAGACAAAAAAATTGAATTACTTGTCTTGCTTGTGTTATTGAAAAACTCAAATCTTGAGTCAAGTCTTGTGATAATGGTTTTATGCATCTTTGTGTGAAAATAATGGTACATGTACAATAATAAGAAATGTAATTCTCCTCTTTTTTTTTTTTCAGTACACAAGCTATTTAGTGTAAAAATATCTCTTATGAAATAGTCTTTATCAATATGATTATTATCACTGTTACTATTTTCTCAGCATCCGAAAGACCCAGCAAGTGTGACATCTTCAACGACTTGACTAGTTGTACTGGAGACAATGTCTGCCAGGAACTGAACAATGAGATAGCTTGTCGGCCATTACAGCCACCGGATGATGACGGTAAGGAGAGCAGAACTGGAATGTGCTAGAACTGAATGCCAGTGTTGTAGATTAAAAGCAGAACAATGTAGTAGAATGGGATTATGTGTAAGGTCAAATTTCAATAGCCAGAGAGAAAGCCGAAAAGTAAGGAGAAGACGGAAAGAGAGATGATTATGATAAAGATAAATGGTTCCTAATGTCCGAAAATCAGTCAAAGAAAATCACCAGTGGCGTGTTCCCTACTGGCTGTGTAAGCCAATCCTCAGGCAGAATAGATGGGACATGAGTATCCTGGGATAGACAGACTCTGGGCTATTGTCACTTTCTTTCACTTGCACTTGTCCTCTGTTGCTTCTCTGACTTCGAAAGGAGGAGACAAAAATGTTAGGCATAGAAGATCAACACTTTGATTATAATATGTTTACTGAATCACCACACGGAGTGTTATAACTTTTTGTATTACAGCCTGGGCAGGAAATACATGTGGACATGACAAAGGGAGAATTAATAGATGTATCAGGAAAGTTGAGCGAAAGAGTGTTAAAGGGCACCATTGGTACATTGATGCCCTAATAATTAGACCTGTATATTAAAACTTAACAATCCAGGAATCTTCTGTGCACCCACTTTATATTCAATTGAAATATTCTAAAATAATAATAAGGAGCATTACAGAAATCCATTCCTACCAACAGTGATACACTTGTCGAGTTTGAGTGTGGCTTCTTGAGTCTATTTTGTTTTAATGCTATTCATATTTTTGTGTATATGTATTTGAGTGTTAATATGTCTATCACTGTGTTTATTACATCTCATAAAGTAAATTGAATTTTGTTCTGAGGACAAATAAAGATTTTATCTCTTATTTTTATATTATTTTATCTATCTCATCGTAAAGAGAGAGAGAGAGAGAGAGAGGGAAATAACAATGAAAAGAACCAAATGAAAAAGATAAAAAAAAAGGAAATATAGGGATAGTCAACTCACAAAAGATACACTGTGCATGGCAGAGAAGGGATCCGGTCATACAATGAAATGAAATAGATAATTAAAATATAGGAAAAAAATAATACTTAAACAGGTAAGATATTTGACCAAAGAAAAGAATTTCCCAATCATATAACGCTATTTTGTTTTGTTTACTTTTTATTGTTTGTTTGGGTTTATGTTTTTATGTTCACATGTGCATGTATCTTTCCACACATACACCTGGTTTTATAAACTCCCAGAACCAGTTCTATGTGGGGGGATTTTCCCAACTAGGACACTGTACCTTGAAATATTATGCTTGCCTTTAAAGTGGGTATACGGCTTGTGTCCACAGACAGCAACCATGAGCTGATCATTGGTCTGGCAGTGGGAATCCCTCTGTTCATCATTCTCACCATCACTGTGGCCCTGTTGGTCTGTCTGTATGTTCGCAAGAGGAAGCAAGAGAGCGATCAGATGTCCAGTGCACCATCTGTGGATCGGTGAGTTTGTTGCCTCAACAAAGCTGTCTTTTGTTGATTTTTTTATCTTCTTTTTTTTTCTTTTATTATATGACTCACGGCCAGTCGAAATGAGACGTATGTCGCTGGGCTAGAACGGAGAAATCAGGCTTTGAATGTGATGAGGGAGATCAGACATTGAATTTCTATTTTTTAGTGCAGAAATCTAAAGTGCATTCATTTCTGAACAAGACAATATCGATCTTACCCTTGATTTATAAATATTTCTTCATTAAAATCGGGTTTTTGTGGGCTAGGCATGTAGATTTTGCGTTCGATCGTTCATTTAAACTGGATTTTCTCGAAATATCAGTCATTGCTGGGAGGTCCCCTCTTGTCCCTTTAAATTGCAATATCTCTGGCTAGAATAAAACTGGCTCAAAACTTTTTCCATCAAAGGAAATGGTATGAAATAAGCTTTCATACGATAACAAAAACCTCATATTGTGAAAAATCGACATACGTCTCATTTTGATTGGCTGCCAGACATATTTCATTTTACATTTTTTTAATGACTTTTTTTCTGCCAATCTCAAAACAAACAAATAAGCCAGTTGTATTTGACAGATCAGCTACTTACTTCATGAATACTTGGTAGACCCCGTCTCTCTATCAGTTCATCATTTATCCATCTTTCCATTTATTCATCCTTCTGCGTTGCCAACCATCCATTCATTCTCCCATCAGTCCATTCATCCACTCATTCACCCCCCTGCCAATTCATTATGGCTTTTATCTTATTGTACAAAATACATATATGAATTTCAGGGACGCCCCCTTCCGAAGTGTCTTCGCCACCAACATGGCGACAAAAGGATCCTGGGGTCCACGGTTCAACATGTACTCGCCTGATGGGACCTCAGACCGAGGTACTGATGATGCAAGCTCTGGCCATGGGCAGCTCATGAGAGGCAGACCCAAAGCTCGGTCAGACTTCCAGGATTCAGCGTGGTATGATGCAAGAGGACCCACCAGTACTACCACTCCGCGTGATGTACCGGAAAGCAGGGGAGGTAATTATTATGCTCTGATTTTTCCTGCACCATAGGACAATATGATATTTTGATGACATTGAATGTACCTCTTGCTCAATTCAGTGTCCATTTTTCAAAAATTATCTTTGTACATCTCATGCAATCATAACAGTAAGATCTCTTATCTGTTTCATCCTTTACTCATATCCTAAATTAATATTCATAAATACATGTATGAAACATATCAGTTCTTGTGGAATATACATTGTTATACAAAGCTCTATTTTTTTTAGTTTAAAACAGAGATGTATAGTATGATGTATGACTCGAGGATTTCAACATTATTATAAGTTTCTAATTGTTATGAGGCATGACTAGATCTGTATTATCTTATCTATCTCCTCATTTCGTGATCTGTATCCTTTTATCAAAGGTAAACCATTAATTATATGACTAATTTCATGATTTCTCACTTCATTCACCCAGCTGGTCCTTCAGGGGCAGGTGATCCAGCCTCTAACTTTTCCTGGGAGTACATGTTCAAATTGCTGGAACCACACACACCGGTGAGTTGTTTCCCCTGTGCTTGTGGTTTTATTTCTACATTCTGGCAACATTTAACAGTATGACAAAAGAGTCCATTGGATTCAATGAGAATTTCCATATGATCAGAAGCTTGACCATCAGGAAGCTGAAATCAGAATGTCGTTCAAAAAAATATCTTATAGAAAAAAAAAATACCCCCTTTGTTATTGTTGAAGCAGTCATCACCTTGTTATAATGATTAATCTTGTATTAACCCCTTTACTGCCCAGGTATGTTCACTTCATTTTCTCTTTTATATTTATATCAGTGACTTTTTGTCAACTGTTCAAATCTAATTTTTTTTCCTTTGCCAAAGTATTTCTATTTACTTTGATGAAATTTGTAGCAGCCAAATTTAAATCCATGTATTTAGACTAAAGTCTTAAAGTTGTCTTAGTTGTAGTCTTGGTAGTCAAAGAGTTTGAATTGTTCATAGCACAGTGCGTTCCACAATATAAACCAACCCAACCCGACCCAACCGACAAACAAACAAACAATAGGTGCCGCCCACAACATGATAATTGCGAGATTCGGAATCAAAGCCCTTAAGGTTGTTCCAGCATAATGAACATAGTTATCAGCCCACCATGGTGCATAGGTTACACTTTTGTGATGAATAAGAAATAAGAAAATTTCCATGCTGGCAGTTTTTCTGTACACCTCTGTTTCAGGACAACTTATAATGTTAATGATAAACTCACATATCATGTGTTAACATATCATGAACTAAGACAACTGTTCAAGCCTAGAGTCTTTTAAATGACAGTTGAAAACATACTTGTTCACCAAGCATCTGTCTGAGTAATGTTTTCAGGCTTTTCCCGTGAGATGTTTGTCAGTCATGTCTGTATACCATATTATGAATTTGTACGTATGTTGTTGCTCCTGTTTGTTTTGAGGCATATTTCGAGAGTGGCCATTCAACATTTTGGTTCTGTGAAGCACTTCGAGCCCTCCAGGGGTGAGGCGCTATATAAATGCCCTTTATTATTATCATTTATTATTATTATAAAGTTTGATGCTTTTTTATTCATCTCCCCTCTTTTCCCCAAGAAGAATCAACAATGTGATACACGTATGTTATTAGCTTCAGTTTAATTCAGTTTTTATGTACATCCATATGAAGACAACCTATAATTATGTTAAATCAGACGTGTTTAAATTTGTTGTCTTTTCATTTATTATGTTGTTTTTCCCTTTTATTTTCAGTTTGAAATCCAGCGCCCAAATGTCAACTCCTCACCCAATCCAGCATTTACGGTCAGTTTTTTTCATTTTCTTTATTACCTGATGGATGACAGTCATCTAGAACAATTTCACAAGTTTTTCAATCAAATGTCACGAATAAGTCTGAGATATGTTATTCAGTCTCTCAGACTGTGAGCTTGGTCAACCATTAAAAATGTTATTGACTTTGACTTTAAAACTGTAGATCTATTTGTAGCGGAAAGCTTCACATCCCAGTTGTTTATTTACAAAATATGAAATTATTTTCCATTTCACCATGAACAACTTTATTTTTGTTTGGTTAATTTCTTACAAAGGGTGATTTTAAATCTTACATATACCTTGTTATGTCCAACAATAATAAAAAAATGTAATGCTGCATCACTTTATCCATTGCGCTTCTGTAGCACTATGTACATACATATATACATTTGATTCAGTCAGCACTTGCTCTTGCATTGAGGAGGAAACATTTTGTCATACAGAGAAATACCTTTCTTGGAAAAGTATTGGTCTTCTTCATTTAGTGCAAGAAGTAGATCATATGAGATACGATACGATGAAACCAGGCTCTCGTCAAATTTTGAGCCTATAGAGTTATTGGTATCACTGTGAAGACTATTCATTTCCCTTTCTGTGTGTGAAAAAAATGTTTGTTCTACCTTAAGTGGAAGCCGAGACATTGGCAATTGAAGACGATGGGGGTGACCTGTTGTTGCAGCTGAATTTAGTGAGAAAAAGTCTGATCATTTTTATTAATCCTTAATAATCCTTATTAAGCCATGCCACTAAATTACAATTTTGGGGCTGTTACTCAGTCTATTTCAGCAAATTTAACTCTGAAATGCATTTTTAGATTGATATAGCAGGGTTCTGTGAAAAAAAAAAATTGCGTTAAAAATTCATTCACTGTTGAAAAACGTGATTTCTCAGGTCGTCTCAGTTTGACAAGCACCTGATTTCATCGTGTCGCGTCTCATATGTCATCTCAAAATATGGCTGTCACTGCCCATGTCATTTTATGTCCTCGTGTGATCCATGTCTATGCCTTCCTTCAATGTAAATTAACTAAATTAATTAATTTTCAGTCCTATATGACTGATAGTAGACTTGTGAAGTAGATAGTGTCACTAATCATGTCACACTGTTTAACAGAGAAATAAAAAAAACAACTTGAAATTCAGCTGTAAGATTTCAATAACAAATAACAATATTCATCTCATTTATTTTGTTTTCTGTTCTTTCTTTTTCTTCAGCCAAGATCAAGAACGAAAAGGCCAGACACTATGGCATAACAGTTTATCTTGTTCCTCGCCATCGCTGGCTGATGGTCTACTGCGTTTCTGTTGGAATCCACTCACTGTTGATCAGAAATTTAAGCCAAGCCAGAGTTTTCATAACATTATAACAATTGTTTTCAACGTATTTTCAAATTGTTGTTTCTTTAAAAGCTTCCATCTTTTACACATTCCTCAATATATTTATTAAATTATTTTTTATAACATGATATATAAATATATATGTATTTGATAACATGAGGTTGGGAGAATTTATGTTGCTGAAGTTTCATTCTGTCATGCAAACTATATGTATATTTTCAAAGTTGCAAAATATATCTTCTTTTTTTTAGCAACTATTTGAGTGTTTGAGATGAAAGCTTAAGCTGTTATTCTATGTTCTCTATTTTTTTAAAATTCACTATACATGATGTCCTGTCCAAACAAAGAGCAGTGGAACATTGGACGTTGCACCTACAACTAAACAATCATCTCTCTCAGAAATATATATATTTTTTTCTTGGCATCTAACATGTACATTTTTATTTTTGTTTTGTTTAAATAGCAACATCTGTACTTATTCCATTAGCTTTAACTCACCAAGAACTTCAGCAATGATCTGTTACAGAAGTTAAAATCAGGTTTGCTCAATTTGGCTGTGATTCAATCTCATGATTCAGTATCATGACAACCATTTTTCTTATTCAAGACGACAATATATGTCTCACAGCCAATCAAAATGAGAGACGTATGTCGACTTTTCACCATATTGGATTTTTGGTATAATGTGAAAGCATTTTTCTACCCTTTGAGACGGTGAAAAAAGTTCTGAGCTAGCTTTATTTTAGCCAGAGACATTGCAGTTTAAAGAGACAAGGGGGGAACCCCCCCCCCCCCCCCCCAGCAGTGACCGAAATTCCGAGAAAATGGAGTTAAAATGAACGGTCTAACACATAAATCTACACACCTACTTCACGAAATCCCGATTTTAATGAAGAAATATTTATAAATCAAGGGTAAGACCGGTATTGTCTTGTCCAGAATTAGAAATGAATGCACTTTCGATTTCTGCAATACAAAAAATTCTCAATGTCTGACCCCTCCTTATCACATTCAAAGCCTGATTTCTCAATTCTAGCCGAGCGACTTACGTCTCATTTTGACTGGCCGCTGGACATATGATTTTTGCACTGGCATTGCCACATAATTTGTTCAGAGGCACTTAAATTCTGTTTTTTCATTTTTCTCACTTCCCCCCCCCCCTCCCCCCTGCCCCTACCCCAGCCATACACCCACACAAAAATATGATGTTGTAAACACAATTTGTTTAAAATGATAATTTATAATATGTTTTAATGATGGTATACTTTCATGTACATAATATGTTATAAATAATCTATAGTACCAAAGTATGAATGATATAGCTTTACCGAGCATAAAGTATAGATATAATTATAAATTATTCAGCAGTTATTCAATATCATATCAATTGGCTATCTATAATGGCTTAAATTTCTTTTCGATAAATATATTTATGGTATGTATTGATATATTTAATATGTTTATATGTCTGATGGCCTACTGAACAATTTAAGTTGACCATTTTTCAAGTGCTAGAAAACATTAAAACTAGAATCATGACAGATAAACTTTTTTTCCCCTGATATTTTTTGTTTGAAACATACCGTCAAAGGAACTAAATCAGAAACTCAGAAAATATTTACTCTAGGCCTCTCTTGAAAGCAAATTTGCCTCCAAGTCTGCTACATTTCAGTTAACTATTGCAAAAAAATATCTTCCTCGAGGGAAGGTGCTTGGTCTAAATTCAGAATCTGCTGTCTAGATCATTCAATCATTGGGTCAATGAATTATTTGTAATTGTCTCTGCAGGTGAAATGAGCAATATGTTTGCACTATTTTCATCTATGAAAAAGACAGACAAGAGAAAATAACTATGTGAGCAAGCAGAATGTTCCTGAGAGAGCTGCATGGTTGGAATGAAAGGTTTTTTTTTTTTTTTTGTTTTGTTTTTTTCATTCTCACATTTTAAAGGGAGTCCTCATCTTTGAAAGTGCTACAGTCATAACATATACCAAAGACAATATTTTACCCCAGTGCTAATATCTTATAGCTCACTCATGTTCTGTGCAAGAAGGTATATGTACTATAACTGAAGCATGTTGATTGTGAATGTTATGTGGAAGAGAAGCAACAATGTCTGAAATTACATTACGTTACATTCTGTAAAATGTCTTTCAACCTCATAGTGGAGATTATCTCGAATGTCTGAAATGCTATGGATTTACAAAAGGGGATTGTATAACACAAAACAGAAGAGCAACATAACATTTAGGGATACACCAACATTGAAAAAGAGCATTAATAACTTCAGCAACATTTAGACTGTTTAGAGATAAATAAGGGATGCTCTAAATATTGTGTGGGCTATATTATTATTATGATAATGCAAACAGACAACATAATAAGTAATTTACACATTCATCATATCAATGTCTACATAACTCTTTGTTGTTTCTTTCTGTATGACATTAAAATTGGACAGGATTTATTGACAGGAAGAATTAACAGAAGGTGTAATCAATTTCTGTGTACTATTCACCGTTGTTTCAGTGAATGTAATTCTTCTGTAATGCTTTTTGACATCTGTGACATATGATTTATACCTGGATCTTACTTAAGCTGATAGAAGGAGTGAATGAACAAACAGTGTTTTAGAACTTTTGCACCAGGATAACGACTGACAAAACTACAATGCTGGCTTGAAGTTTTATAGACAAACTGTCGCAAAAAATGGCAAACACTTGACTGTCAAGTTTTCATTCTCTCTCTGTATCTCTTGCTTTGGAACTAGTGAAAATTTGTCTAGTGTCCAGGGCAAATGAGTCGAAAGTCACGCCGGATAATTTCGAGTTACAGTTGTTTTTTTACCGTTTTTTTTACTATTTTCGACTATGATACCAAAATTTTTCTCTTTTTCAGGTTAAAAAAGATTAAATTGTCATTTTGTGAAAACAAAAAAGATTTTAGTATCTTAGTTGGAAAGTAGTTAAAAATGACCAAAAACAGCCGTGGATCCTTATCACCCCGTATGACTTCCGACTCATTTGCCCTGAGCGCAAGACATTTAATGTTATACTCTTGTGATTTCTATAGACAATTCTACGTTACATTCAGAAATGTGGGATGGTATCTTTAAACAAATGCATTGTTTGTAATTCAACAACAACAACAAAAATTATATTTTATTCAAATCTTACAATGCCTATGTCTTCTATTTAAAACACTGTGCTATGGTAGAAAACATAGTGCTAAGAAATTGAGCCCTAATACTGACATTTTGTAAAACTAATTGTTACATTTAAAAAGCTGAATTTCTGAAACTATGGATAGGGTAGGGGTACTGTTTCATCATTCATATCTTCTGAATGCAGACAATCTCATTTTTTTCAATCTTTTTGCTCAGTCCCTGTTAAGATCTCTTTTCTCACCTACTGTTTGCTAAATTTCATGTAGTGGGAATGAGCATATGTCTATACTCCAGCCAGCAACGTGTTGCTGACAACATACATATTTTTCTCCAAAGCACACAAATTTTTCCCCTTCTTTCTTTCTTTTTTTTTGTTCTTTGTTTTTGTTTTTGATGTTCTGTAAGAAGAAGCTTTGAAATTTATTTTTATCTTGAATATAGTCAAAGCCATTTTTGTCTGTACACTGTAATGTGCATCAAATGTCCAGAGCAATTTTCTTCATAATAAAATGCATCTGATTTGTCTCACAGTGAGACTGTGAATGTGTATGCACTGAAATTAGCCAACTGTGTTAATGCCGTACATATACGTATATTTCATAGTCAGTAAAGGTTTATCAATGCACATGATGGAAAACTACAATTTAGAGGTCACTCTGTCTTGTGAAGCAATTTTTTTTACCGTCAATGATAAAGATGAATCATGTAGAGCAATACGTTTAAAAGATAATACATTATATAATATTCGACAAATTGTGTCTTGTGATATGAAACAGTGAATGCTTCCTGCTTGAAATCTCAACTGTCATATAGCCAGTACTTCTTCTTGCCTTATATATATATATATAATAACCAAATATTGTCATGCATATCATTTAATATATTTCATTATTTGGTTGTGAGATTATAGATTCACTTGCTCTATGCCCTGTTGTTTGTGTGAAAAACGATACCATGTTATCTATCACTGTAAATCTTAATCCCTGTTATTTTTCTAGTTTTATTTTATTATATATTATATATCAAACTGGGCTATTTATTATTAACATGAAATCAGATTTATACTGAATGTTTATGCATATACATATATATATATATAAGATGAAATGTTTAATGTATAAATATTATATTAGTTTTGTTATGATATACATACATGGATCATACTGTTGATATGTTGACTCTGAGACAAAGTATCCATCAGAGTTTTTGATACTGTAAACTGTGTTATCATGCACTGTCAAATCATTTGATACTGAAAATGTGCTTCTCACTGAAATGTTTGCAATTTCTTACTTTGAATATTATTAAGTTAAGAATGGATGATATTTTTTGTTTATGATGATAATTATTATTGTTATTATGATCATTATTATTATTATTATTATTATTTGTTTGTTTTTCTTTTTTTTTGGGGGTTGAAAGAATGAAAAAAGAAAATATTATTCAGGGACATCTGAGAAAAACAAAAATATAAATATGTTCGAACTGGGTTAAAGTAAATGAGAGACTGAGAGTGAAAATAGGGATCAGAGAGGAAAAGAGCGAGAGAGAAAGAGAGAGAGAGAGAAAATGAGAAGGAAACAAAGAGAAGGTGAGGAACTGTGCGGTGATCCATGTCATAGGGACGGATAGCTACACTGAAAGAAAGAAGCTTGCAAAATCTCCAATGAATTGTGAACTTTGAGAAATCAATCAATATTTATATAATTATGCTCAAATGTGAATCAAACTAATATTATCAATATCATTGATACTCTGATCAGCCCATACTTACATGTTTATATATCATGTGTATTATGTTTTTTAAAAAATGGCAAGAAATGACTAGAAAGCAATAGTCATGTATTACTCTCTCTTCTTCATGATTTGCGCAATCAGTGATTTATTACCAAATATTAAGTTGCACTTCCCTGATGCAGTCATCCTGCCCGCCATGCTGTGCCGGGCACATCTCAGAGCAATTTTTTGGGGTTTTTTTTTTTCAGACATTGTGATGACAAGACAAAGTTTTGTGAAGTAATGCATAAATGAGAGACTTTCTTCAGGCAGCCAGGCTGCAATATCCACCTGAAAGGAGGTTGAAAGGCTAATATACACCAGCAGCCAATGAGCCATTTTGACCGTCAGTGAAATTACTTCCCTTTGCCAAGTGCAAGCGGTATAACACAAGCATTGCAAAGAAGGAAAAAATCACCTTTTCTCTTGTTATTTGAAACATGTGGTGCAAAAAATTATGAAAAAATTATCACAATAGGGAAAAAACATTTTCATCATATGATGTATTTTTCAGAATTTTCTGTTACTTATGTTTCACATAACAAGCGAAAAAGTGATTTTTTCCTTCTTTACAATGCTTGTGACGCTGACGGTCAAAATGGCTCATTACTACTTGTGCTTATCTTAACCTACGCTCTTGAGGTATAGAAGGAAAAAAAAACATTATAAAGGAGGGAAAATAATTTTTTATTTTGATCCATTTTCAAGAAAAACACTGTGAAGATCAGTAATGTCAGGGCAGTTTCTGTTTTTTTTTCAAATTTCTGTTTCTCATGGATTTTTAAAAAATATATATATAATTCAGATGGGGCATGGTGAAATCAGATGTTGGACGCTTGTCAAGCTGAGGCTATTGAAGAAATCATGATTTTTTTCAAGAGTGCATGAATTTTTCATGAAAATTTTTTTCTTACTCAGAATACTTCTATGTCCATCTAAGAACGTATTGCAATGTTAAGTTGGCTGAAATATACTGACTAAAAGTCCTCAAAATTTCAATTTAATTCATGACCTAATTGAGGACTAATAAAGATTAACAAACTTGATTGCCCATTTTCTCCCTAAATTCAGCTGCAGCAGGAGATCCCCTCTCCACCTTTATTAGCCACTTTCTCGACTTCTAGATTCTACTCAAGATAGAGCAAAGATTTTTTCACCAGCAGAAAGGGCAATTAGATTTTGTAAACTTTAGTGTGATACCAATAACTCGAAATACTCAAAAACTGACCAGCGCCTGATTTCATCGTGTCACATCTCATTTGTCTTCGGTTACAATGCTGACTGATTTTTGTCTGCTATGTATGTCTGGTCACGATCAATAATGAGCCATTTTGACCGTCAGCGAAATTACTTCCCTTTGCCAAGTACAAGAGGTATAACACAAGCATTGTAAAG
>JBCEWB010086324.1:0-12636 GCA_039654565.1 Peronia peronii
CATACATACATACATACATACATACATACATACATACATACATACATACATACATACATACATACATACATTCTATAATACATTGATACATAAACACATAGCTATACAGATACATGAATACATAACTACATACATAAACATAGATAGACTTGTTGTTAATGAGCGGTAGACCGATAAATATTAAGTAATTAAGTAGATAAAGGCGGATAAGTAGGAGGGTGGTAAATTGATTGACATACGGACAGACTGAATGACATACAAACTGACAGACAAACTGTATTAATATCAAAGCAATATTCTTGAGGAAGGGCGAAGAGCGTTTGCTTTAAGGAGAGTTTCTAGCAAAAAAAACATTAAAATCTCTGCCGTCGGTGTAGTGAGTCGTGAGGAGAAACTTGAGATTTGAAAGGTTAATTTTACGCCATTTTGCTCTTTTCCATCAATGTTGTATGAGATTCCTAATGACGCCGTCATTTCATCTCTCAGGAAAACATTATCTATACAAGGAGAATGGAGGGTAACCTAGTGCCGTTGAACCATTAACAATGTGCAAATAAAAAGCTTCATTGGATATCAACTTCTTTTTTTTCGCTCTGAGCAGTCAAAGGAGAGATAGAACTCACGCAGGAAACCCATCAGAAATCTGCAACTCAAAGGTTTCCGGTTGAGCTTTCCTTAAATTCATGGAATTAATGGAAAATGTCAGTATGACGTTTCCTATGTTCATTGTGAAATCATCATCATCATCATCATCGTCAGCGTCATTATTAGACAGAAATATCTTGAACTTCATTACAACTGCACCGATATATTTAACTAAATGAAGCCTGACTGTTTCGAATCAAAGTAAATGATGCAATTTGTTTGGTCGAAAAAGAAAATGTGGTCGCGATAAACAGTGCGTTGTCTTCTTTTGCTGTTGCTGTTGTTGTTGTTTTGTTTTGTTTTTGTTTGTTAGTTTGTTTTGTTTGTTTGTTTGTTTGTTTGTTTGTTTTATTCATTTTTTCTTTTTTTTTTTTTTTTTTTTTGTCCTTTCTTTTCTTTTTTCTTTTTTTTTTTTTTCGATTCCACAGTGAGGGAAATCATTGTAAAACATTTTAAGAACATTTATTTCTATTTTAACTGTATTTTTTAAATCACAACCAATAAGTATGTGTTAACAAGGAAGCAAGACTTTGTACAGAAGAAAACATACAACTAGCAGGCAGGCAAATTTATGGCAAATGTCTAAACAACACATGAAATGTCGAGCCGGAAATTAAGAGCTAAGGGCACCAACTTATCAGATCTCTGTTTGTTTTCTTCAGTGCAACAAATCATCGTCATTGTCATAATCAACAACATTATCGTCAATAAAGCAATTATCATTATCTCCAGCAATCTTATTAATTTTTGTTTGTTGTTGATCTCATTTTCTTTGACCCTCTTTCTTTCTCTGTTTCTTTCTCGCTCCACATTCATAATTCACCCGTTTCTCTTTTAATCCCCCCTCTCTCCATCTCTCTCTCTCTCTCTCTCTCCATCTCTCTCTCCATCTCTCTCTCTCTCCATCTCTCTCTCTCCATCTCTCTCTCTATCTCTCTCTCTCTCTCTCTCTCTCTCTCTCTCTCTCTCTCTCTCTCTCTCTCTCTCATACCACTAGCTCCCCTTACAGAAAACCCCAATTGCAAGGTCAGACATGATTGTGTTGTTCGAAGATGACAAGCCCATTGGACATCGTGTTGTGAATTGTCGTCCTGAACAGTCACTCGAGAGATTGGGCCCAACATAGAAAGCCCGTCAAACAGTAATAGCCAACACATTTCCGACACAATCTTTCCTGGCATAAGAATGTCAAGGTATAAAGCTTCTGCTTTTCCTTTCATCCTGGATAATTCTCATTTTCTTCTTTATCTTTTTTTTTCTGTTTTAACAGATTAGTTTTACTCTGATAATAAAGATGGCCATGCGATTACATACTCAATACATTATTACAAAATTTTATAATGAAATGAACGAAATATTGTCTTCAAAGATTTTACCAAAAAAAAGTCATTGTCTTCATCATCAGCTATTGGAGAGGGGGAAAAGAATGCAAATAAAACAAGCAAGAAAACAAGACAGAAAACTCAAAGAACGACAAACCGAGCGTGATGAAGAGAGAAGAAAAGAAAATCAGAAAGAGAGAAATACGATGATGGAGGGGGGAAAGGAGAAAAACAGTCTGGGGTATTCTTAGCCTGACAGAATGTTCTACTTGACCAGAATGGGTTCTGGGCCGATACTCCATTTGTTCAAACCGATTAGGCGCTTGTTCTCGTGGGGATCAGACTGGATCGTCCAAATTATAGCCAAAGCTCAGATCTAAAGCTCAGTATTGAAATCTTAGAAGAAGAGACATGACAGAATGCTGGTAATAGGAGATATAAAAGTACATGAAACACAGATTGTCAAATGACAAGAGGGGTAGCTTTAAACTGTTTTTTCCTGTTAAATAGGAACATGCGCTTTTCCTCTGCCGCTGACGAAAAGGAGGATCAGTCAAATATTTATCATCAAACAAGGAAAAGATGTCGCCCAAGGTCAGTCGCCAAGATGGAGATCGCCTACAAGATTTAAGACACTGACAACCTGACTTCCCTAGATCGTTTGTCCGGCATATAGATGGCGTTTTCTAATTTATACGCAATAGCAGGGGCTCTTCTTTCCCAGTAACTGCCTGAGGAATCCACTTAGCAATTTAGAATACATAATGTGGCACCAACAGAAAAATGAGGTGTGAGAGTCATAGAGCACTGTTTATCTCTGTGACAGGCAAGGTAGCTAATACAATATGGCAATAAATGATCTTTTTTGTCACTTTTTAATAGCCCAAATTACCTCTGTAAGCGTTAGCCCAACAGTTTCAGGGACACAGATGAAGGACTGACCTATTTATGAATAAAATGACTCCTCAGTACAATAAGTTGAGAAACAATTTTTTGTTTCTGTTTCCGCAACGCCCAAAAGTCAAATCGTGAATCGAACAAGGACACAGAATTGTAACATTATAGTGTGTATCATCTTCACAGTTCATTTCTGAGAGGTGAAATGTTTTAAAGCACGGGATTTTATAAATTCGCGCTGTGAAATTGCTTTTCTGTCATTATGTATCGTACCACTTTGTTGGCAGATTGCGAAAGTAAAGTCTCTAGATTCTGCCAAACTATTAGGCAGACACCTCGTCTTGTGTGGACATTTGGTTTACCCCAGATAATTATTCCTGGACTTAAACAACACGAACATAAATACAATAACCCGTGATAGCCGACAGTGCCGATAACAGATTCTAATGTGAGAAACTGAGGAATCATAAGTCGTGAGTGAAAGAAAGCCCTACCGCTGGGCTTGGTTCATATATATTTGAATTACTGCTTATTCCGACCACTGTAAGACATCCTTGGTTTGACTCATCCAGGAATAGCTAATATTATCTAGATAAACAAAATGCAAAAGGCACAAGTAAATAGTCAGGTGCCCATAGAATTAGAATTATTTCGTTCCCAAACACGACATAACGATCATAATTGTTAGCAGTTCATGGAAATTTGTCCTCAGCTTGACCTGTGGGTGGATTTCCAGAGGGCTCGAAGTGATCCAAATGTGACCATTATAACTGAGTGCATTACTCTCAATGGATGACAGCCGGCGTATCCTAGGGTAGGGTCAGAGCGATGTGGTCTTTCTTGTTATAAGTCAAATATGGAGGCATTAAAATTTTTGTTCGACTGAAAGATTAGACAGGTAGAAAGGAGAGACAGAACAACAGAGAGAGAGAGAGAGCGGGGGGTGGGGGGGGGGTGGAGAGAAGGGGAGAAGAGAAATCGACAAATAGGTTGACAATTGCATATCGTTAAGATAGCCAAATAAACAGGTTGACGTACATACACATACACGTGAACATAGAATCCATTTGCTCTGAGCTAATCGGATTATGAAGTAAGATAGCTATCCAAACAAGCTATTTCTTGTGGGTTTGCTGAGCTTTTGTTGTTATTGTTGTTGTCGTTTCGCTGATGACACTGCTGCATTTGTAATTTTGTTTTGATTTTGTTTTATTTATTTATTTATTTATTTATTTATTTATTTATTCATTTATTTATTTTCATCTATTTTTTTGGAGGGGGAGGCAGGAGGGTGTCGATTGGCAGCTCTCTGTTCTGCAAAAAAAGACGCAGCGACAAAGTTGATATTAACGAGTAGGCCCTCATCCGTCTCTGCCCACCCGTAAAAAAAATTAAAATTTCAAGCCACACTCCTGACGATGAGTCACAAAATATCGCAGTATTAGAGTGGTCTGTAATAGCATCGCATCACGGCTGTGAGTACAATAATATTACAACAACTTAGCCAGGCACGTCAGCTTGTAATAGCTATAGGAAAATGTGGCCGGGGATTGTATAACAACACCACTGAACTGGTCTGTTTTATCAATATTATTTCAGCTGATTACATGGTTAAGAGCCACTATTCAGCTCAAGTAATTCCGGAAAATAGATAATCTGGCTCAAATCTCCCAATCTGTGGCCTGAGTCCTGTCGGTATTTGAGAGAAATGCTCGATCTTTACAGTGTTTTCGAGCTCCTGTCGTACAAAGCAAAGACAAGAAGTGAGTTTCGAACCTGACATCGGCTCGACTCATCTCAACAAGAACGGATTTTATAAACCAATTTTGTACCAATCTACCAATTTGTAGTACTTGTTTTACGATCGACCTAGATTTTTTTTTTTAAACTTCATATCAATGACATTGTTGTTAGCGAATATTTGAAAGATGAGAATTAAGGACTAGCTGTTTGGGAGTTTCACTCATTCATCCGACCAACCATTCATATCGCTGAACAATGTCAGCATATGTTCCACATTGTAGTGTAGTGTATCTACGTAACTCAGTCTTATCACTTATAAAAAAAAACTGTCATCTGTCGTTAATTTTCTAATGAGAGATGAGCTAGGAAAGTGAAATAGGCCTTGAAGTCATGATTTTGCTAGGTATTTTTATTTATGGAGTGAATGTGTTCAGACTGTACTCAGCCTAATCGTCAACTACGAAATAGTCGTTGATGCTGGTGGTGAGGTGCTTGTTCTTACTGCTGCTGCTGTAGTTGTTATTTTTCTCGCTATCATTACTGCTGTCGTTGCTCTTCTTGCTTGATAATTGCTGTTATGTTTTTCATTTGTACCGGACAAAACAAGGTGGATATGGCTATAAAATTTTAAGGTCATTCTGGACAGTCTGACATACGTTTGTTTAGCTACTATTAATAAATCGGAGAAATTCAGTGTAAAAATAAAATGCGCAGGTCAGATATGTCTAGAACAATTCAGACGTCGGTTCACGAAGTTCCAGTGAAAGAAATTAAAATATGATTTCATGCAATAATTTTCAATATGACAATAATTTCCAGTGACAATGTACTGAAGCGGGTACCTAAGAAAAAAATATAGTGGAAAAAGGTGAAAGTTCACTCATTTAGATGTTTTTGTCATGTTAGAAAATATTTATGTTGGAAAAACAATGTACTAGAAATAGCGTATTTTATATGCTTTGCCATTTAAAACAAAAAAGTCTGAGTATTACAAGACATTATTTTCCTTATCACATATGTCAGCCATTACCTTACGTCTCTTTACGTCTTTCAGTCATCTGCGGATGGCTGTGTCGACAGCCATTGGTTGGCGGTTTTCTATTTATTTTCAGGATGTTTATGTAAAAGGATGTTATAGGAAATAATAGTCTTCAATTTCATAGTCCTCCCTGGCCCTGTCTCTGATCAGCATATAAAACGATCTCTCTGAGAGAGTAGACGAGGGAATGGACGGAGAGAGGAAAAGTCGCTGAAAAAGTTGAGTACTGACAATTACACTCCGCTGGACACCAACTCCATCTTCTCCTGATGAAATGACCATAACTCCCCTGGGTCTTCTGTCTTGTCCACCTCCAGGCTTGTCCAGATTTCGTGATCTGGGTCACGTCAATCAATGGGACCATTCAGGGCTGTCGCTCAGTGATTGTTGTGAGACAAGGGAATAAAAAGGCGATGCGGAAAATCTCTTCTACTTTGTGCCTCAACTCCCAAGACTAGGTTTTTAAATCGAATATTCAGGGTTTTTCTGAACCCATTGGCCGCCAAGGTTCTTGCAAAGTCTTTGTATTTTCTCCTCTGGATCAAATGTAGTTGTTTTTTTTTTCTAGTTTCTAAAGCCAACCATTCTAATAGATGGTGAAACATGGTTTCTGCCGCACCAACTATTTATATGTCAATTAATTATAAGCGATTAAGAATCATTTCCTATAATTGTGGAGATTCTAAAACTAGCAGTCAAGGGGTTAACTTTGTAATTTCAGATTTCTCATGCCTTTATCATCCAGCTTATACGGCTGTGTCTTTGGGTCACATTTAAAGAACCTCTCTTTCCGCATCCCTCTGATATTACTGTGTTTTAAATTCACAAACTTAGGGTTTTCTAATTTTAACTTCTAAATTTTTTATTGTTCTAACTTTGCAAGTTAAATCTCATCATTCATTCACTATCAAGCTCTTAAGGCAAGGTTTAAAATGAAATCTTCAGATTTTTCTTAACTTTGAAAGTCAGCCTGTACGTTTGCTTGTTATCAAATTCAAGGAGCTGTGTTTTTAGGCCACATAAAGAAGCCGTTGTAGCTTTTTTTTTTTTCAGTTACATATAACCTTCTCCTGGTGAAAGGACCAAACAACTACCCAAAACTCATATGAGGAGAAACCTAACTGAGGAGAATGTGTCTATGGAATGTGCAAAAAGGTGATGCTTCTAGGGTTTGGGTGATGGGCACGCTTCTAACTGAATATACCCCCATTCCTTCGAAAAATCCAAGAATATTCAGCTGCAAACTCACTCATACAGTCATACATACATATTTAAACATACAGGCACACTCATTCCCGGATGTTGCAAACTGACACAAACATACATGGGAATGTACCTATATTATACTGCAGGGTCTCATGAACAGCGATGGGATTTCCTTTTGAGGTCAAATGAATTTATCTCATCTCATCTTATCTTTTCTTGCGCATTCATAAACAAAATAAGCACACATGTAGAAACAACCATATGTGCACATATGTACACAATTCCAAATTTACATGAACGTTGACAAAGCGTGTCGCGAGGGCTATGAATAAATAATACTAGGTCATGTTCCAAATCTCAAATAACGAGCGAGCATGAAGTTTCTGTTTTCCAGTCATCTGTCTGCACCATGAGTTCAAAGAGAGTGCACTGCTCAACCTCCCAGACCGTGTCAAGATCTCACAAAGAAGGTGTCGAGTTCAGTTCGAATCAGACATGGATTTGTTTACTGTGGCACGGGTGCATTTATTTACAAGGATAGTTCAGCAGTGAGGGAAGAGCACGGCCGAAGTGTAACTGCACTCACGACAAAGTGCTTCATAATCTTTGAACATAACTGGTCTGTCTGTAACGCTTTCACCTGCTTCCTTTATACGCGCCAGTTTTATATATACATGTACTAATAACTCAGCTTCAATCAAAGCTGGATCAGTTTCTGATTCTTTTTTCTTCCGCTTTTTCCACTTGGTTTGTCTCTTCTTCTTTTTGTTCCTTGCGCTTGTTCGTCTTTCATTTTTTCTTTCTTTCTTTTTCATCCTTTTCTTCTTTTTCTCGTCTTTCTTTTTCTTTTGTTTTCTCTTTTTATTATTCTTTTTCTTCTTCACCTTCTTTTTCTTTGTCTTTTTTAGTCTTCTTCTTTTTCTTCCTATTAGCTCCTATCTCCTCCTGCAACCACCCAGACGCCTCCTGACGAATTATGTATCAGTCTTCTCTACCTTTTCTTTTACAATTATTAGGCTAAGATCTGGGTCGCCATAGATAATTTAACTGTCTTTTGAAATGCAACTTCAGGCTTAATAAAACCCTTATCATCAGAACTGGATATCCGAACACTCCATGCATCCGCATCAATTATGAAAAACGAGACGTGCTCATATATGAAAAAAAAAATGAGAGAAGAAAACGAAACGACTGAGATATAATAAACATAAATTTCATCGGGCCAGATCAGCTAAGAACAAGTAATGACCTCGTACTAAACTGAAAAGATACAGATACTCGCTGGAACATAACGAGATAGTTCACGTTCAATCTCAAGATCTTAGTTCATTTACCTCCATAAATGAGTATTGTCTGTGTCACGGAGTACAATCCAAGCAAAGCTAATATACAATGTTATAGTGATATATCTGACTGCTGGCAATCTGGCTATGCCATTAAAATTTGAACAAGAAAGCAGAGGTGACGAGTTTCAACTTTTGATAAGCCATCACATATTAGCTTTGCATGTTAATAGCCCAATATTCAGATCTTTCCAGACACAAAGATATCGTCTACTAATGAGATATCCTTGCAATCTAAGATAATGAGAGCGTGGGATATGAGTTGTCAACCTGTTGTTGTTGTTGTTGTTGTTGTTGTTGTTGTTGTTGTTGTTGTTGTTGTTGTTGTTGTTGTTGTTGTTGTTTTTCTTTGTGTATTCATTTCTGTTTCTGCTTATGATTGCTTGTTTGGCTGGTTGTTGATTGTTTGGTTAATTGATTGGCTGGTTGGTTGGTTGATTGGTTGGTTCATTGATTGATTGATTGATTGATTGCTTGATTGATTGATTGGTTGGTTGATTGGTTGGTTGGTTGGTTGGTTGGTTTTCACAAGCCCTATATTTTATTGCGCTTTACAGTTACAGGCTCAAGCTTTGCTTTAGTGCTTAAATTCTTGATAACTGGAAATACCGTCCATCCCCTACCGCCCAGTAAAAAAGAAACATCTATTGCCTGGTTGCCAACCAAAAATGTCGCTCAAGGTCAGCGCTCTCCACGGAAATCGTGTACCAGACCTATTCGCATTATACGACACTTGGCGATCCGTCTCGAGAAGTGTGTCGTGGATTGTAGACGTTTTTCAAATTGGCAACAGAACGCATCAAATATAGCTTGCGTTAGCAAACTGGGTGTGCACTCAGTTTCTTTTTCTGGATTCCCCTGGGTTTTTTTTTTCAATGACGACAGGGCTGCCCAACGCATTTCTCAGTGGAATCGGCAAGAGGATGGCGTGAATAAAAAATGAGGACGAATGCAGGCAAAGAGAGACCTCCTGACAGGCTTTAAAAGGGCAAAGGGAGTGGTTGTTACAAGTTTGTGACAGAGAAAAGCGAGAGAGGATTGAAAAGGATGGATTAGAGATAACGAGGAAAGGAATTGGCATTTTTTTTAACAAAAAATTGTTAAGAAGATTTCTCGTGTCATTTTTGTATGTCCTAAGAAATTGTTGTTGTAAATTTTATCGGGATGCTAGGAAGAGGCAACAAATTGATATCAGAAGAATTTATGTTCATGCTGTTGTTGATGATGTTCATATTGTTGCTGCTGTTATGGTTTTTGTTAAGATTGCTTCAGTTGTTGTTTTGTTTCTGATGTTGTTGTTGTTGTTATTGTTGTTGTTGTTGTTCTTCTTCTTCTTCTTGTTTTTCTTCTTCTTCCTCTCCTGCTTCTGCTTCTTCTTCTTCTTCTTTTTATTCTTTTTCTCCTTGTCTTCTTTTTCTCCATTTTCACCATTTTGTTTCACAAAGTCTTGGATAGCTGCTTCATTATTGTTAGCTAAAAAGCATACGCACAGCTTTTTTACGTTTACATCTCCTTTCCATATTTTCTCATAAATCAAACAATTGCTGGTCTATTCCCCTCCTTCGCTCCGACTCCCCTCTGCTCCCCAGTTCTCTACCACTCCCCCACCCCCCCTTTTCCTTCCTCCACACTCTATGCCAACGTTATCAATCCTATCACGTGGTCCAGTTCTAGATGAGAGCCATTCACTCCGCCCTGCCCTGGTCAGATGCGGGCGCTGGTCAAGTTACGAGTGATCCCTTCTACACATCTGGACACTCTTGTCTTGGGCCGAGTGACCCTTGTCCAGTCCTCCGCATCTTAAGCTGTAAATTCTGGATTAATCCTGAGACTGGACGTTAGACTGTGCTCTTACGAAAAAGTGTAAATGCAAATCATGTTGAGTACAGATACCTCAAAGGGCCACCCTGGTCAAAGTCTAGCTCAACATACTCTGCGCTGAAATTCCCTTTCTAATAGCATATAATATATGGTACACAATCCTACAGACATAGCATTATACTCGTCTACAGCCCAGAGCGATACATTAAGACTTCTAGAATGGCTTGGCTTTAAACTTAAACTGCAAGCTGAGAACAAGTTGGTTTTATACCACAGAAATTAAAATTTAAAGCACGGACTGATAATGCAGATCAGTATTCAGTGAGTACATAAATATGTGCACAATATGTGATCATGAAATTCAATTAATTCTAATACTATCATTTTGTTTCAAAAGCTGCTAGGGGTCGTAGAGAGTTAATTGCCTAGAAGAGGGTTAAAGTTACTTTACCAACTTTACTTTTGTTTTCCCAAAATAGCTCAGTTTACCTGCGTTCTGATATCACGCCAGATGTTTACCAAGCATTATTTCGTGATTTTTTTTATTCTTAGTGAAGACAGGACATTTTGTCCGGGTTGACAGGATTGGACAGGACACGGCAGTTCAGCATGATTTCGCTAACCGGAAGTTATCATAGAAAAGTACAATAGTCTCGGGTCATGGGTCATGTGCATGCATATGTCCAAGAGTGGTGGATGCAATAACACAGGGCTTCCCTAAAGCAAAGATTCCAACCACTGGATCTCGACCTCCTTGGGAGAGGGGGATCGCATAGCCCATGGGTGTTTAGACTTTTTTTCAAAGAGGGTCAGATTTGGTGAGATGAAAATATGTGGAGCCCGACCATTCAGTCTGATATTATTGGAACTATTAAATGCACATGTAAATGGCACGCTTCTTATTTCACATAGAACTAAACAGAAATAAATCTAAACGAATTTTTTTTTTTTTTTTAACCAAAAATCATTCTTCCTGTGACATTTGAAGACTACATAAAATGAAGAAAAGGTCCGACTGAAAAAAAAAACTCACAACTTTTGGGAAGATTAAACACATCTAAGTTCATTAAAAACATCAAAGGGGCTGCCGGCCGATGAAAATTTGAACAGGGGCCGTAACTGGCCCCCGGGCTGGACTTTGGACATGCCTGGCATAGTATTTTCTTTACGGCAGATCAATGTCATTAATTTGCTAATAAATGATAATTAATATTTTGTTAGATGTTTCTTTCCCTCTTCCCAAACAAATTGAAAATCAAGCTTCTATTAATAGGGGGTTACATGGGTTTCAAGCTTTTGGATAAGGGGTCGCGTCGGCAAAAATGCTGAGAACCGCTGTTCTAAAGCCTACAGAACCGAGAACCCAGAATGGAGACTTCTAACGACATGTGATACTGAGTGGGAGAGAGGTGGAGGGGAGGGAACTGCTGGTTGGGGAAGGGGGATGGAGGTGGAGGGGAGAATGACCGCCGAAGAAAATTAATAGAACCGATTGAAAATAGTTTGTTTGCATGTTTATTTGTTGTATTTGTTTGCGTTGTCGATTGTGTAATTCTTTCCACTCGGTCCCTCCCTCAGAAAGAGGAGACCAGTATTTATTCTCTCAGTGTGTGCTTCCCTTAATAACCTCTGTATCGCCTTTCTTCCCAGCTCAGCTGATTCCTGGATACTGCACAAAAATTCAATGTTGGCCAAACCGCTCATTCTTTCACTCTTCTTTTTTTCCTTTTCGCACGTTCCCTCTCTCGCTCTCCTTTCCCCGCTTTCCCTTTCTCTCTCTCTCTCTCTCAGTGTCTCTCTTCCCCTATATCTTTTTGTCTCTCTCTCCCTTATTTTTCGCTGCTTTTCTCCCTCTCCGTTATCTGCCCCTTCTCTTTCTCCCTCTGTCTTTCTATCTTTTCTATATCTATCTGTCTGGATGTTTTTCTTTCTTTCTCTCCCTTTCTCGCCCGTCCTCTATCCCCCTCTCTCTCTATTATCATTTTATGTCTATCTATCTTTCTCCTTTTCCATCTTTTTCTGTCTCTCCTTCCTCTCTCTCTCTCTCCCTGTCTTTCCTCCCCTTTCTCTGTCTGCCTGTCTCTTTCTTCTTTTTCTTCTTTTTATTTATTTATTTATTTATTTTGAGGACCAGCTCTTGCAGAGTTACTTACGTCACATCCTTCCCATATTCTGTCCGCCTCAATAGATTGTAATTACATTAATGTCTTCTCTATCAATTCTTTCTTGCATAACTGTCCTTCTATATCAATGTGTCTATCCTCTGAGTTACATAACACATATTCCCATAAAAAAAACACACATTTTTCTCTATAGTTCTCTAAATAATCAGGTTTTGATGTTCATGTAGGTTTTTTTTATCTCTTATATTTTATTCTCCACTCTCTTCCTTGTCTCATTCCTCACTCTTATTTGCAGTGTCCATTCACCATTAATCTTCCCTTACTTAAACTTTTTTTATATTTTTATGTAACTTTAATATAACACATACAGACACCGACACACACCCATTCATACACATACTCTCTCTCTCTCTCTCTCTCTCTCTCTCTCTCTCTCTCTCTCTCTCTCTCTCGCGCACACACATTTCGCCCCATCTCTCTCTTCCTCCTCATATATA
>JBCEWB010086366.1:0-11333 GCA_039654565.1 Peronia peronii
TAGATAGATAGATAGATAGATAGATAGATAGATAGATAGATAGATAGATAGATAGATAGATAGATAGATAGACAGCAAATCAACCTCAGTGATATTCCAATATGATTATGATATTCTGTAAGACTAGCGCTCCATTATTACATTGATTTCGGCAATAAGTGTGGTTTTTACTACCCGGCTACGATTACGGTTTTGTTAAGCTTTTCAATCTCCTGTTGTGGTGGTTATGTCAGCTGTTTCACTACCCAAAATGATACAAATCTTTTTTTTTCTTTCGACACTTCTATGATCCATCAGTTTCCGAACGGCCATTGCAGTATCATAAGCTTACCATTACTCTCAACAGCAATGAGCATAGTGAAAAAACAGAGGTCTGTTTCCTTTGATTCCTGACATAGATGAAATACAGCTTTGCCTTGTCAGTCTTGCATTTATTTTGTCCTGACAACGTTGCATGCAGGCTATGTTAAGCTTTCTGCCCTAAAAATTTATCTATATCAGATTGTATAACACAATCTCAATAAGAATAAATTCACATGAACGTTATTTTCGCTGCCTTGATGATTTTAACACAGAAAATCTGCGTTCCCCATAAACTTTATTAATCTATCTATTGCACAAGCCAGTTCTTTCAACCCGCTTGAAATCCAGTGAGTTAAAACCATATAAGTGATATGGAGACCATTTTTCTTCTTCCTCTTCTTCTTAAATGGGGTTGTTTTTATTTCGCTTGTGCAATCGACTGCCGTAGGCCTATTATATATTACCTTCTCGCAGCTATTGCTTCCTTATCAGCTGAAGAAAAAAAAGGACGGGGGAAAAATCCCATTGAAGGAAATGAAAAGCCATTGATATTGTCAAAGATAAGGCAACTTTTACTTCTTTGCCCGCTTGCCTGATATATCGTACCTAGCACAAATCCACGACAGCGAATACAATCGTTTGGGCTATTAGATCGATAAAAACTACCGTTATCTGACAAAGTTGCCCATAACATGAAATGCCATATAAAAACAAGCTATCGCTTGAAAGATAGTCAAACCTACATGCGTCACGCCAGGATTTTAGGAATGTCAGTAAAATAATGTCCTTACGACTTTCAGTAATCTATTGGAGGAACTGCCCAATGTTTGTCTGTCAAGAGGCATTATTTTGGTATCCTTTCCTTTCCGTTAACTGAGATTATAGACGATCTGTAAACTGAAGCCTCTAATACTCCCTTGAGACTTATACAGACAGGCCAGAAACCAGCATCACGGATCAGTTTCACAAAAGGGGTGGGCCTATCTCTTTAATGTTTTTTATTATTATTATTATTTGAGCTAGACTCTTTGATTTCTAAAATATTTGGCGATCATTATATTGGAAAGATTAGTGCGTGTTCAAATCTCTACGCACATTTCACAAAGCTTTGATCAAATAATAAATAGAGTTCACGTTACAAAAATAATTTCAGCATTCTTAGTGCTATCAGGAGATAATTAGGCCTATTTCTACCCTGGCATGTCTGCTGTTCGCTGCAATTCTAAGTAGAATGTATAACCTGCATAAAACTTTGCATTCTCGGAGCTCTTCACATGTATTAGTGTGATGTTATCATACTCCGTAACTGCTGTAATATACCTGGTTCAAACATCAGTCTGTCATTTCTAATGCCAAAGGGTATCTGAGCGAGTACATTCTTGCATAATAGATGCCGGTACATAAACAACTAAGTTGAAGCTAAAAAGATAAGAGACGGGTTGGAAAACTGGGACACAATTATGGCAAAAGATAATGAAAATACTGTAAGTACTCTTTTCCTTTCTTTCGCTGTCTTTAAATTAGAGATGTTAATCGAGTTCATTTTTTCCAGACCAATTAAATTTGAATTTATCAGACTGACCTTGACCTTGGCTTGCAATCCTGCATCTGGGGCAAGGATGTCGATGAGCTCACAGAGGACTTTGCCATCCTGTACCGATTCCACACCATCCACGTGACCTCCGGCCTCTCCCAGTACAGAGTTCACCCAGTTAATGTAGATCTGAAGAAAAAAAATAATAAAAACAGACTGAGTTTCTAAAAAAAACCAAAATTGTATGAAATGAGACTATCACTTTTATTGTTGTTGTCGTTGTTCAATGTGCTCAGTAGGCATGTCATTGGATGTTCTACTGTCGCGTGGTCACCATTGATATTGACATGATAAAAGTCACAAGGGTGCCTTTCTACCAGTTCACACTGTCATTTTAGATACCATCCGTGCTCACAAAAATGCCAGTGCAATGGTAGATAAATCCATATTCATGTGTTCTTATTTATTTATTTACATATTTACGTTTATTTACCTATTTTTTATTTATTTGTTTATTTATTTGTTTATTTATTTTTGATAGACTGGCGGGGTTTTCTCAGTGTAGTCGAAAAGAAGAAAACATCCATGACACGATTAAGACGGTAACAAAATAATATTTTTCCTTACATATTCAATGCATGCAGTTCGCAACATGTCAATAACAGGGAATGTGGTTAAATGAGTTTGTATAATACCCATTCAATTGGCAATAATAATTGGAAAAACTATTACTACAACTAAAAATTGAGATTGTCTCCTCTTTTATTCCACTTCTCATTATTTTTGTTATTTGAAACAAAAGGATAATCTATATAATTGAATTGGCTGCCGACAACAACTTTCCATACTCGGCTCGGTCCTGGGCAAGGAGACCTATTGATGAGAGGTGTGTTCTCACGCCAGGGACAGACACGGACCACTGCATGCGAGGCTCGCTCCAGTTGTCCCTCTGTAAAGTGAGTGCATTTCAAGTAAGGAGCTCACTGCTGATATCTCAGCATGGTATGGGAATGGCAGATCAACAGCATGATCTGTTCCCACATTGGCTCCAGACTAAAAGCTGCCATTACACAAAACGATAGCCCTATTCCACATTATTCAGCAAAAGAATTATCGATTATTTTCTAGAGAACTGATCGAAGCTTTGCCATGTACATTCCTTGTCAATTCTTTTCCTTCTCACGATCAAATACAATAAATTCTCTCCCTCTCTCTCTCTCTCTTTCACACACACACACACTGCACACACACACAAAAACAAAACCTATTTAATAACATAATGAGATATCAGATTTTTGATATGAGTCATTGCTTTCTAGATTCGCAGTGACTCAGATTTCTGGTTCACAAATGTCCATGTTTATGTGGTATAATATCATGAGGAGAGGATAAAAAATTCTTAGCATTTTTGTTTGGTTTGTTTGTTTGTTTTTGTTCTTCTTCTCGTTAAGGGCATTGCTAATGTGCACAAAACTATCAGGGAAAAGCTGCTCGTGGGGCAGTCCGTGAAAGGTATGGTATCTTCAGCATTCTTAACTGATGGCACCATTCTGGGACTCCAAGAGTTTCATATGCTTGAGTTTTAGGTTTCAGATTTTCGGATTACCAAGTCGCGCTCAATTTGTATACTGGTACTGGAACAATATCGCTGTTCTATGTGCGTGTCAAGGGAGACGAATAATTGTGTATTCTTCTCTTGCCCGTTAAATGCATTTTCGCTGACCAAACCGGCAGCTTATCCTTTCAAAGGTGTTGGAATTTTGGTCAAACAAGGAAACCGGTGCAGTGTGAATAGTGGCAGGGTGGTCATGCCCACGAAACAATGGATTATTGTTTGACCGGAAAATCTGCCATTGGTTATCGATCTGGAGCGACTGTCTACGCGGAATTTGCCAGTCCTTCTAATGTGCGCCTTGCTTGTATAACTGAGGATCAGAACCATGCAATAGTAATGCCTTGGCCGGCAGAAATCGAAGGTCTTACCTGCTCGGTAGCACTGCAAAATATGGCGCACGTGGACACTGGGAAGGAGAAAGTCGGACAACAAAGGGATTTGGTTTGGTGCGGGTTTTACCTAACAGTATATCGGCACGATTGCGGCTATATTGCATCAAACACTTTATCAATGACATTCACGAGTCAAAAGGCTGCATCAAGATGCATAATTCATGTAGAATGTAGAAGGCAAGCACGAGTTATTAAAAACTTAATATGTGTCTTAGCCGTATGGTTTGCCTCATGTTTACAATGTTCTTGATCACGAAGGAGCGAAATGAAAGTGAGAACAACATGTAGGCTCCCATCAAACGTTCGATAGCAATGATGTTGGAAAAAGATAAACTGGAGGACAAGTAGTCATTGGCATAACCGACGGTTTAAAAAAAAAGTAATAATAATAATAATAAAATAAAAAGGAAATCATTTCAAACGCCTAAATGTCATGATAAGGGTCCCTTGGCGTTTTGCTAGAAGTGAAGCAGGTTCGACCCTTCCCACACAAATTCGTCCCCCGCAAACAATGTCGTTGCCTTAGAACTAAATACAGTGTCAGTATTTCAGTACTTTCTGTTCTGTTTAATTATCACCGACAGCTCCGAGATACGTTTCGCATAAATAGCAGAAATTTAGTTTCCAAAATTATTTTCACGAATATTTAACAAAATTTACACAGTGGATAACATTAAAAATAAGAACTTATCCAACTACCGAAAGTGATGATTGTTAATACTATGCAGCATAGCTTAGATGGCTAGCAACAATGCCATAAATGAAACATGATCGATCTTCGACGACAGCTGCATGTACAAATAGCTTTATTTTTCTCTGACTGTTATCTTTAGCGTTCAAAGGAATCATAAGACACAGCTTAACAGCTCCCCCGCCTTCCCCGTTAATAAAGATTATTTATACCACATATTATTTACAAAAGGATTTCAACGAGATCTTCAGATTTCCTTTCAATGTCCTGTTTATTTAGTCTCGAGAAAAGGAACAGTTTAACAAATATTTCATGTTTCATCCTAAATTTGATCAACTCATGGGAAGAAACATGAGCTGGTTGCATTGAAGGGGGGAAAATGTCAGCTGAAAAAAGAGAGAGAAGAGAACATCATTGTCAATTTTCTAACTCAGAATAAGTCAATTTCGATCACTGGTTGATATCTGAACAGACCATGTAGTTTTTTTCTTCTATTACATGCTGACCTATCTAGCTATACTTTCATACTGAGAGGCTCAGATTTCCAATAGTCAGAGAAGTCGAGAAATCAGCGAGTTCAATTCCGGAAAGGAGATTCTGTAGAGATTATTAGAAGTGGGCGCCCGATTTCCCCAGCTTTGTTTCACCGATTCCAAAGCCCTGGATTACTCCAGCGTGCTCGGGTCAGATCGACAGCAAGATTCAGAATATAGTATTACATGTGTTATAGTCTGGTGCTGAGGATTTCTCTAGCGTATTGTTCAGTTCTAAAAGCTGGATAAAAATGTTAATTATTGCTGAAGTTCAGTTCTCATGGTCATGATTGCAAACTATGTGGCCATCTCAGACTAAAGAGTGTTAGAACGACGAAGAAGACCAGTAGTGGAGTTCTGCCTTACTCTTATATTCTTCTTCTTCTTCAATTCTTCAATTCTTCAATTCTTCTTCTTCTTCTTCTTCTTCTCTCTCTCTCTCTCTTCCCACTCTCTCGTTCCCCTATTTTTCTCTCCCCCCCCCCCCCCCCGGGCTTTCTCAAATGAATGCTTTTCCACATTTACAGTTTGATACTTGTTTGCCAACATTACCAACAGAGAAATACAAACAGTGTATTTCTTTACCTTGCATGGGCTTAATCATGGGACAAAGACAACTGTAATCAGTAATAACCAATCTTGTTGCCGAATACTTAAATGTACGGACTTCACGAATAAAATCCTTCTAAAGAAAATATTTGACCCAGAAATAGACATTATTAGTCACCCTGACTCTTTCTCTCGCACTACAGTAGCTCTGAGGCATAGACGGTGGAATCCAGACACTTCTAACAGTGGTGGATATGGAAAAAAAGGGGAGGGGGGGGGGGAGGGTAACAAGTGGAGGAGAAGAAATGCCAGAAACTGTCAGCTCTAGTTGTTTTAGAGCTTGTGAAAAGAGATCGTGCTAGAAACCTAGAGAGAGGAAGAAAAATGCACTAATGGAGCCTATGTCCTTAACCGTTAAATAGTTTCCCGGTTTCTCGGGTATAAAATGTGATCTTAGTCTGCATCCACTACTTGTGTGGAGCAATTACCACTTACAAAAAAAGAAATTGGCGAAATAACCTTTTCGAGAGGTCATTTTAGCACATATGTCTTGTGCCCAGGGCATTTCGAGCTACGGCAGCTATTTTCCGACTCAGATACCGATTTTTTTTTTTTTCAGGTAAAAAAAGGTTAAATTTTGGTTTTGTGGACAGTCGCCTGGCGTGACTTCCGACTGATTTGCCCTGGCCTAAGCGCAAGACATATTTTTTTTAAAAATAGCCAGAAAAGAGAAATAAATTGATGGTATTGACTGAAGAACTTCTAAATCTTAGGACAACACCCATTTCGGCCCTTGTCAGATAAGATCGATGGAATACAAGAAAGTCTAAAAAAAAAAAAAAAGGCCTCTCTTGAAGTGATCATTTAAAGTGTGTTGGTTTTTGCATTTAACGAGTGTATGCGCATAAATCAGTTGCTTTAAAGCAAGAGAAAGCAGCTAAAAACTAGGAGAGGTTTCAACGAGCAACCCTTTTATGCATTATATGAAATGAATACATATACTTTTCTAAAGATTTTAATTCACTACTACTCTCGGGTTAAGAAAAAAAGTAAGTAAAAATAAAAGATATCATAACAGTACGTTTCTCGTTTTGATAAATTGACAAAATAAAACATACTTATGATTCAAGTGAAAGGGATATTATTTTCCCAAGGAATAATTTAGGCTGGCATAATGAAAATTTGAAAACATATTATGTGGCGGCACTTCCTCTTTCAGATACAAGTAAAAACCTTTGGCACTCCATCTGTGTACTGGTGTATTTTCAAATAACTGTACTAGAATATCGATCATATATCTGTAATAAGGACGAGAGCGGCATGTTAGAGGACAGTAAGAGCTCTATCCCAAAGTCAACCTACAAATCGCGTTCTCACTAGACTTCTGTTATTGCACATCTCTGGAACTGTCACTTACATGCTTGACAAAATCAGCTGACCCTTTTCCGTCAGGGGATAATAAGGCTTCAATTAATCTCCAGCAACACAATGTACATTCTTTCAGATCTATTTCGTTCTCGAATCAGTTCCCTTTCATTGCACAGAAGTCGGTCATGAGAGCTTGCCAGAGACAATGAATGCCGTCAGGAGCGGGTCCATTCAGCGACTATAAAATTTAATGTTAAGTGAGAAGGACTGGGAGCCAAATAACAACTGCACGCCCCGCAAATGATTGGCTCCTAAATCCCACCTAGCAATTTACATTGACTACTTTATAATAACATGAATATCCAACAATAAAGACTGTGTTAACTATGATCTAGGACATCAGATTACAAAGAAGAAAGATAAATTGCTAAACGTATATCCAATAGGCCTACTGATTGTGATAACCTCCAAAAACTATGTAGATGTTGCCTCTTTCCGTATCTATACTGCTGGTCATCGGGTGAAGGCCAAAAAATACCAAAAGGGTGTACTAAATAGTGTCTTCCACATCATGCACTTGAATAAAAAGATATCTCAGTGAATATAAACCAGAGTTTGCGGATGTTGTGATTGTCTATCGTAGAAATTTGTTTATGTATTCTAAGAGGTACTGTAAAAAAAAGCTATAGACCATTCTATAACAACAACAAGATCTAAAGTTACCACTATATTTCTATGATTACTTGACTAATATAACAATGATTTGCCTTTATATATATCCTCTTCGGCTGATCAACATCGCCCACGTCTTCAGATCAGTGTGATCGAATTTCCATGAAAAACTTTCTGTTTTTTTTTCTTTTCTTTTTTTTTGATCATATTATAAATGCCCAGAAACTCAATGGCTCCTAACAGCCCCTGAAAGAATAACAAAAGGAAAAAAGAGTCAGTCTTCGCCTTCTATTACAATTGATTTCTCATCAGTCACTGGCCGATTAACTGCTGACAAGGCGCGAGATTTGGAAACCAGCCTTGGGTAGCATGGCATAACATCTGTGTTCTGATGTACGAAATCAGTGGTACTGATTTTGTTTCCACTGCATTTCTTGAAAAGCCTTGCGTCATAGCTGGTGTCTAGTATTTATCATGCACAACTGAAATATTAAAAATCTTGGGAAGGCCACTCAGATATTAGTGTGCTTTTATAACTTTCTTATATATTATTATATCTACACTTTTTGTGGATTTTCACCGGCGAGATGACATCATTAAACAAAAACAACAACAACAACGACGACAAAATCTGGAACTTAATTTCGACGATTAAATCAAGATTTATCTTTCAAAATTGGGAGGCTGAGTCCCAAAATGACAACGTTTGCCTATAGTGCAACATCTCATTATGTAACTGTATAATCGGCTGAAATGTTTATGTCAACATGGGTTTATGCAGATATAATATCCTTTGAACTTACGTCAAGCAAATCAATCTAAGCGTCTGTTTTTGTGAAATTCGTAGATTTATTCAAATCGATTTGTCAACTATTGATAAATTAATGGAATATGTTCCTGTCTTAAAGATTAATTGACACATTCAAGGAAGACTGAAGGATTTTCCCTATTGTCTAAAGAGAGCAACAATGATCAATTAAGCAAACTGCTTTCCATGACGCAATCTTTCATTTTCACTAGTCACACGTCCAGGACATAACTTCGCCTGACAATCGCCTCGGTGGCATTCGGTTCAATGGAGTCTTTATCGTGCCTCGACACTTGATCAAGCCTATCGGTTTCCCAACGATAATATTGTTTGGGTTGGCAGAATAACCTGAAAAGCATAATATCCTCCCGAAGAATGGGCGTGGCAATCATACTTCTTCAGTCCATAAATGTGACTCGTGTTTGCGGTAATTTATAAACACAATCGTGTAAGAGGGCGGGGAGATAGAAAGTCTACTTTGCTGGTTCCAATAACAAATATAGATTGTTAAAGAAATAAAATTAACCATTTGTGTGTGTGTGTGTGAGTGTGTGTGTGTGTGTGTGTTATTGTTGTTTTTTTTTCTTGCGTTTTTTTAAATTAAAATGTTTTTTTCAGCTACTCCATCTTTACCCCAAACAGTGTTCAATATGAAAACTGCGAACGCAAAATAGAGACAAAGAAGATACTAATCCACTTTTCCCCCTGACTAACTGTCATCTTCTGGTGTTTCTGTTTCTGATTTTGCGGTAAGTTGTGTGTTTCTCTCCACCAATTTAGACTGTTTTTTTTTTTCGTTTGTCTGTATGTTTGTTTGTTTTTTAGGGGAAAAGAGATCAGATATACGATCAAGTTCAGATCTAGTTCACTTTTAAGCATACTTTGTACAGAGCATAACGGTCTCTGCAAATTCCCGATGACTTCTTCAATCATTGTCCTAACCGCTGATCACTGAGACAGAAAGTGTAGTATTTATGTGATTTTGGCTCATACAGTCCTTTGCTGTACAACATCGTTATTCTATGAGTAACCGGAATAACCTGCTCACTGCACCATATTTGAGGACAGGGATCCGATGCTAATGAATGTGGCACAGCGAAGGGCAAAGGAGTGTCGCCCTTGTCGTTTTGCAAAGTCCAGAGCGTGCCAGCGCATGCAGTACCGAGTGTCGCGAGTCTGTAGGCGGAAAAGTATCATTGTGCACAGTGTTAGTACTAATGGCATTTTGAAGTACAGTTAGTCTACAACAATGTTATTCTCTCCAGCTAGCTGAACTTGAAATTTAAGTATGCACGCAAGCTTCTGTGGACTTCTGAACAGAAACATAGAAAAAAAATGTATTGGGATGCTTCGTGCTAATGAAAGCTTGGTATCTATCTCAAACATTTAACTTTGAGAAACATAGCAATGTGAACAACAATAGCAATACGACTTATCATTATAACACTGCTCATCAAAGCTATTGACCTAGGTCAGATACAAACCATAAGAATGAAATATTTGCCTCTGGGAAGGGAGGGGGAGAGGGGAAGCTATCTAGACCTACACATAAATTCACTTAGGATCCCATTACTATGACAAACGACGATAACTAAAATTAGTCTAAGCTATGACACCATAATAGTATTACTAATGTGATATAGACCAAAAAGATTCCATCCTGTACACATTCTCTTGTTTACAAAGGCTCAAAGCCCCAAAGGAAGTTTCTAAGTCAGTGTTAATAGTCCACAGCATTAAACTAGGGACTTTCACCTTGTTTTGTTTTTTTGTGTTGGGATTTAGCGGCGCGTCAGCACAATTACAGCTATATTGCGCCAAGCACGGTTAAATATGTTTACGAATTCAACGGGATGTAAAAGGGTATTATAGATTGAACGATCAAACATTGTAAAGGGAATTTATCAAAAAGTATATGTATAAACATACCTTTCTTTTCTTTTCTTTTCTTTTTTTTTTCAAAACACTTTCAGGCCGATGATCTTAAATTTTGGAATCGAGACACATTTCGCCTGAGTATTCCTAGAAGAGTCAATACTATTCTCTATAACATGGTGCTGCGTGCCTTATATTCTTGGTGAAATGATTCCAGGTAAAATCCTCTAGCTACATCTACTGTTTTATTGCCTTACGTACAAGGCGACGTTCAACACCCTCGGGGCTAGATCTTTGTCAGATCCTGTTCAAAGCAAATTACCTCATACCCAATCACCTGTACTTAATCGAATTTCACAGTTTAATTTTCAAACCATCTAAGTTTTCGCTCGTGCCTATCTCAGATCCCTATGTCACACTTATCAGCTATCTATCCCACAATAGTCTCATATGGGTTCGAAATTTGCCTTGATTTGGAACCTTTTCACTAAATAATATTCACAAATGCTATAGATCCACAATGCATAACTGTGCACATAGTAGCGTAATCATTCAATACTGTTACACCAGTACATTAGCCAACGATCGCATGAGTGCTGTAAAATACTGATGATTCTGGAATTTTAAATGGATAGTTTTTGTCATGTTTAAATAATAGACTCATTTCTTTTGTAAGGGGAAAAAAGACTAGTTGGTTTTGAAAGTCGTTATGGCGTTATATTGTACGCATCCATGTACGCATAAAATTATCCTGTTTTTCTAAGGAGGATATCAAGGCAGTCATTGGCAGTTACAGTTCCTTGCACAATTCGTTTGTATTGTTCAAATGACGACATCTATCAAAACTGAATTGGATGTGATGCCAAGCTGATCGAGATAATCTTAAATAGTATAACGCTTGCCTTATCTCCCTGTTCTAAACTATACGTTCAATGATAGTGTTGTTGGGGGGGGGGAGGGGGGGGGGGGGGGGGGGGGGGGGAGGGGGGGGGG